>JBBPKE010000063.1:12283-48207 GCA_038089095.1 Tylopilus orsonianus | reverse complement strand
AGAAGGTCATAACCTGCAGGAACACAGCGTGGTCTTGGTCCGTGGCGGCCGTACACAAGATTTACCGGGTGTCAGGTATATCCAGCACATGCACCCACGAGCACGCAGGCTCAAGGATACTTCTACAGGTACAAAGTTGTCCGTGGTGCGCTAGACTTTGGTGGCGTTGTCGGTCGTACGCAGTCGAGGAGTAAATATGGAGGTACTTGTACAGATCTCTTTGTTAAGTTTGACGCTCATGTTCGCATCAGTCAAGAAACCAAAGAAATAGTCCTTGTAGCTACTCAATGTCGTATCCTCCGCCATAATCTCTCCACCAGCCTTTAAATTAAATTATCGGTAGGAAACTATCTCTCGTAGCTTGAAGAGTGTCGTAGAAGTGACACCTTCCTTGGTGCCGTCCGATGGCCGGTGTGTCCGGAATAGTGCAACCGATATCTGACCTTCCCCAGCCTCGTGGATACTTGAGTATAGTACTCCTTCTGCGTTATCAAAACCTGACCGGTCAATCCCATGAGGTGAAAGGCTGAGGAAAAAATGCATACTGCAAGTCGGCTTAGTGGTGGGGTTGCGTCGCGGAAGGCGAGGATGACTGTTCCACCCCACCAAGCATCATTCTGGTGCCAGAGTCTGTGTCCTGCGTCGCTTTCGATTGCTATCTGGCGCCCAGGCACGCAGTAGTTCTGTTCAATCTCCTGACAAGCATCCGAGCCACTTCTGGTCCCACCTCTACCCTCTCATTTCTGTGTGGTGGGAGTAATAGTCTGACCACCAGTTGCTCTTCAGGCTCGTCGAACTCAGGTCGAATGATTGATCATCTCGCCTCGATATGTGATAACCCAATATTGCGATCTAAAGTGTAGGGTTCATTCTATCTTGTGTTTTTCCTTTCAGCCATTGCCCGATTTCCATCTGCCACCAACCATAACGGAGGTGAACTGGGAATAAATATTCCATTTACCTCATTTGTTTCAATCCTGTCGAGATGCTGTCCGGAGTCCCTTGATGCGCCATTTTTGAGACTAAACTGTTTGTGCCCGCAAGGACGAGCGCCCCGTTAAAAGTTTGATCTAGCCCACTAGTTTAACCATGAGTAGTACGCCGGGTACTTAGCTATAAAGCCGGCTGTGGCGGTGCAGATCAGCCTCCGGAGCAAATAGAAGCGGCAGCCACTTTGTTCATTCATGTCCCGCATTTTTCGACCAGTGCGGGATCCTTCGCGCGCCCTACACATTCTCCATGGGGTACGGTGGAGTTCAACGCAAGCCAGCCCGACACCGGTCTCCACGACATCCAAAAGACGACCTCATCTAAGTATCGATGTCGACCCAAATCATGGACTCTGGGCCTTTTTCCGGAAAAAAGAGGTGGATGGCACGTTGAAATATGAAACACTTGAGGCTAGAGAGTCACTTACCGAATCTGGTGCGTGTTGTGTAGGTGGGACTTAGCTTGCTGTGGGCTGATTCTCTTTGGTTTGGTAGGACGACCTTGGCATGCTGCCGAGCTCAGGCGCAAGAGCTTCAGGGACTTGCATACCCTCTGGTATGTTCTCTTGCGCGAACGAAACTTGCTTGCGACGCAGCGAGAGGAGGCGCGGAGAATGGGTATCCAAAATTCCGAGGCACTCGCTGCTCCTACCATGGATCGAATGGTGGGTCGTTCTCCAAGTTCATCACTTGTGCACGTTACACTCATGCTCATGCCACGTTCAGTGTCGCAAGTCGATGGCACGACTAAAGTTCGTCTTGAACGAACGGCGGTTGCACTATGAGAAGTTATCTCAGGAAGGAGTCATGTCCCGGGAGGAGCTATTGAAGGTGCCAGAGCTTCCAAAACCGGTTCATCGCATGACGCGGAAGGAAAGAACAGCGGCTCGACGCAAGACATCGTCACTGACAAGTACTGGATGACTTCGTTTACTCGCAACGGTATTAGATACAGTGAATACGACTGGGGGTCTGAGATCTGATGCTACCGGACGATGGTCGAGGGTGCTAACTGGTCTGAACACCGGGTCCACGGGCTTGTTCCCACTCTACCATGGCATGCGAGGTCTGACAGTCCTTGATGGAGGGGTTTTCGTACATTTCTATTTGTCGCCTGCCGCGCCGGAGGAGATGCTCGATGACCGCGACGTTGCGAGGGGATACTGAGGACGCTTGCGTGTGAAACGTGTAGCGGACGAAGAGAGAGAACTTGGGTTGGGTTTGAGGTGGTTTCGTCCGTACCATTCGAAGTGCACTGAACAAAGATGAGACTGAGGGATGATAGAACGAGAACTGGACTATACCCACCGTCTGTACAGTGCGAAGACTTCCTTCTGTAACCCCGATTTTCTCGAGGACATGACGCCCCATTTACCGTGAGGAGTCGAGGTTCTCAGGTCTTTGCCAGTCAGACCCTCGACACCGCCGGCTAAATCAGTGGCCGAATTCGGGTGGCACCAACCGACTTTGCTATGATCACGTTTAGAAAATGTCGCGGACAGATATTCCAACCAGCACGATACCGTGCCAGTACGGCTCGCGACCTTTCGGCGAGTTCCAACGCTCGTTCAGAGGCTGGGACGTCGAGCCCAACCGAGTATTGCAAAGAACTCGTTCGAAAATATGACTATGAGGGGTATCTCACGTCGAAGTTTTATCCTCCCCAACATCAGAGTGCATTTTATGCTTTGAGAGCCTTCTACGTGGGTGCTTTCATGTTGGACCATTAAGTCACTGAGTTTTTCCTCCACAGATCGAGTTGTCCATGACAAAAGAAGCTGTTTCACAAACGACACTTGGACAAGCTCGGCTTGTATTCTGGAGGGACGCAGTGAAAGACATTTTTGCTGTAAGTCGCGCTTCGGACGTCCCAAGTTTTTATCGACGTCCTTGCAGCATAAGCCCCCCAGGCACCCCATTGCGCTTGGGCTCTACGAAGCAACGCAGAAGAGTCGCCTTGCACCATACCACTTTCAGAGAATCATCGAAGCGAGGGTCGGTTTGTCCGCCACAATTCGTTATCGTGTCTGTGTACTGATGTCGTATAGGAGCAGGAGTTGCACGCTCAACCACATCTGACCATCGAATCGATGATCTCACATGCCGAGTCTACAGCATCAACCTTCCTGTACCTCTTGCTGTCGCTCTTGAATCTGCCGTCTGCAGCGCTGTCCCACGCTGCGTCTCACGTCGGTGTAGCCCAGTCGTTCGCTACGCTGTTGCGTGCCTTTCCGTTCCATGCGTCCAAGGGCATGGTAGTCATACCAGCCGAGATTACAGCCAAGCACGGGGTCAATCAGCAAAAGGTGCTTACAAAAGGAGAGACTAGCAAGGCTCTGGAAGATGCAGTATTCGAGTTGGCCACGATTGCCAACGACAACCTGTTGAGTGCACGCAGCATGTTCCAGGAGACAGGAGGGAAGGTGCCGATGGAGGCGATGCCTGTGTTTGTGACTGCAGTGTGTCGATTCCTGTACGATGCTACGGGCGCTAACTATCTGCAGATTCCTGTCGCGTCTATTCTGTATCGATTAGAGGAGGTGAATTTCAACGTCTATGATCGTAGATTGCAGGTCCGGGATTGGAAGTTGGCCTGGCGGGTTTGGAGGGGTTACTATAACAGGATTTTCTGACTCTGAGGGTATGCCGGCATGGTGATCTTGGTCGACCATCTCCTGTAGACGTTGTTTTTGATTAACGGAGCGGGTTCGATCTCGTGCACACTCCTCCTTCCGTTCCTTTCCTTTTGTCTCCATGGACGAAAAGTCGTCGTGGCTGCGAGTCTGCGGGGTCCCCGGTGTGTGCGATGTGCTCAAATTTGGAAGTCCGATGGGTGTAACTTCGAGTGGCCTGCACGACAGCTTGACTTTAGACCACCACCCAAACAAAGTTCGCCCTCCCTTGCCACGTTCTCCTCCATCTCCTCCGTCCCCCCCGCAGCCACCAGGCCTATATATCCGCCCCCGATTTTTTCTCCTCGCTTCGGCCTATCGTTCTCCACCTCTTCCCTCCACCTATGGAGCGTCTATGCGGTATGTTTTCCCTACGGTGTGAGTTATTACACATCTCCTCAGCCCTGGCCCAGACGACATCATCCATCTGATCCTCTACGAACTTAATGATCCCACTGCCCTCACGCTCACCTCGAAGCGCTTCCACCGTGTCTCCAAGGATCCCTATGTCCGCGCACGCTATTTTCTTCATCGATACGGTCACATGGATGCCATGTTTTGGGCTTTAGGAAGAGGGAGAGTTCTTAATGACCAAGTCATCGACGTACGCGTTCACACCCTCGCCGTTTTGGTTCCATGGTTCTCAGCCGAATATATGCGCCCCTTTTAGATCCTGGTATCGAGTGGCGCCTACATATCGCGTTACATGATTCAAGTTTCCATCCATCATTATTTCCGTTCCGCGAGTCACTTTGTCAAGACTCCGTGGGTCAGGTCGATACCTCTTCCCGTGTTCACGCATTTCATGAAAGTCACTTCGTCCCTATTCGATGAAATACCACTCGGAAAGAATGAGGATGACGGCTACATTTTCCATTCATTTCTCAAAGAGAGTAGGCTTCCCCAGGATTTAAAGAATACAAAGTGGGAGGACATTCGCGAAATTTTGGACAAGTACAAGGTGAGCTTTCCTTCTTGTGAAATCGTTTGGATTGTGACTCGGGCTAGTTCATCCCATTCAGTATGAAGGTATGTGATTCACTAGCTGGTTTGTTTGTTCCCCAGTGTGATAGTTATCAAGGATCCTTTGATGGCTCAACTTCCGATTGCGCTCGCCATCGAACCGAGGTTACTACCATATGCCGAGGCCAATGGGTTTCGGATGGACCCCAAGGTATGTGAGAACTTCTCGCAGTTCGCCAATTTCTCAATGTGGACAAATTAGTACCGTGATTTCGTCTTCCGCAAGATGTTCGAAAAACAGGCGCTCAACAGCGGAGATCGGACCGATGACATTGTCCGGAATGTCCGGGAGCTGAAACGCCTAGATCCGAGGTAGCCTTCTGTTCTTTTCTGAACAGAACACGACACTCATACTAGAGTCGGGCAGGATGTTTTTGAGTCGTACAGTGGCAGCAGAGATATGTATGGAGGCCAAGAACAATGAATCTGCGTATCGAGCCCTCAAGGCACTTGATCGTTCAGGCGAGCTGTTGTTTAAACTTGGGTAGGTCTCGATTGGTTCTCCGTTGGCTCGTTCTGATTATTAGTAGTCCTGTTATTGCTGAGTTGATGAAGGTGAGGTTGTCAACCCAGACTTTGGAAGCCTACATTTAACGTCTCTTCTGCAGCTTTTCGTGAAATCGCGTTCAATCACATCCGCATACACCATGAATGTCCTGCGTCAACTCTACACCGATTTTCCTAGTACTGATGCAACGGTACGAGTTGTTATGTTATTAACCGTGTGCCTGTCCGACGGCGCGTGGCCGCACTCTGCCATGCCTGAAGCTATCACATCCTTCCGCGGAAAGTTAGAAGCAATTGGTCTGTTACCGATGACGAGGGAGGATTTGTTTAATATCATGATCAACCCTTTCGTGGAGAAGCACGCTCTTCTCCTCGAGTATGCGAAAGAAGATATGGGACTGAGCGCAAAAGACATTAAGGATCTTGCACAGGACGTTGCCACCAAATGTTTGGAAATTGCGAGCAAGGTGAAAACGTCCCCTTTGTATATTTGCCGAACTCATGTCTTCTAGGGCAAGACGCTGCGTAAGCTTGCAGAAGGTTATTCTCTTCATGTTGCTCTTGCAGATGCTACGGCGGGGCGATATTCGTTATCACTGGATGATCTTCCTCCAGTAGATGATGAAAAAGCATGTGCTGCCTACGAAGCAGCGCTGTGTCGGGACTTTAATAATTTGAAGATGATTCGAGCCAGCTCAAGTGGATCGAATAATCAGACTTCAAGCGTTTCTTCTCCTTCCAGCGAATCGGCAGGAGGCAATGGTCCCGAAACGGGAGGTCAGGAGGAGGACCCACGGGATTTCATCGTTGAGGAACTAGAGGAAACGCCAGCTATGGGCGATGGTCCTGATCTGGTTCGCAGTTGCTCGTTATGTCGTGTTTTTATGTTGAGCGGTCCGTAGGGTGCCATAGGACAGGATACATTGTCTGTCATGATCCGTCAAGACGAGATGGCCCCCACACGATCTCGTAGACGGACTTATTACTACGGCATTTATGGCGCTGATGCGAACGGAAAATTGGACTATCCAGCCGGTGAGTGCCCTCATATAGCTATGCTCTACGCAGACAATGTAAATTAATGTATTTGCAGAGTCTATACCGGTTGGTAGGTGGGTCAAGGAGTATTACGATCCACATAGTCCTATGATGGCGGTATTCATGACCCATGCTGTAATCAACAATAATACGACGGTGCGTTCGCTGTTGGCTCCTGAGAACTGCACTCGAATAGTTTGTTTGTAGCTTCTTCATCTGTATCTTTCGCAGACCAGTTACACAGCCGCGTCGACCCGTGTCCCAATTACTTTCAAACATTTTAAGCTGTTGGCACATCTGGGTCGAGCACCTGTGAGTGTTGTTGGTAGCAACTTGGCTTTTGTACTGAGATCTCTCGGTAGAACTGGTGTCTCTACCATGAAATCGAACTTGGGGCCGAGTTCTTTTTCAGCGAAGAGGACTATCTCTCCAAACAAATTTCTTCTACAGACGTCAAGCATTCTTGCAAATCCCGCGTAAAGTCAAGTGATATCAAGAAGGAAACCAGTCCTCCAATATTGTCTCGCTCAACATGCCTCACAGAGCCGTCATCTCCATCGCAGACAATCACTCCTCGGACGTCTCGCAGACGACCCCGAAGGTCTGCGGCTGTAACGGTGACCTCGTATATTATCCCGGATTCCGACGATGAGACGATTGTAGAGGATGACGGGGAGAACGCGATGATACTTCTTCTAAGCATGCAGGCAAAGAAGCGGAGGGTAGAGTCCAACCTTCAACGGTGGATTAAACACTTGTCCATGCTTCTTGTGGACGAGCAACGCAAGGTAATATGCCGAGCGTTAAGATTCTAGTCGGGGCCTAACCGTGGTCGTATAGTACAAAGAGAGACGGAGACGGCAAGACAAGAGCGTGGATACCAAACGGCGGGTTGTGAAGGTGGGGTACTGTTTTTTACTGGCACCCATTAGAGATCTGAGTCATGCGTCTCCTAAAGACGGAGTTCCACAAATCTCTCATCGTTCAACTGCGTTCCCTGCGCAAAATCGACCTCGACAAGCGTAAGCAACTTTACGGCTCCGATGTCGCAGAGGAAGATTACAGTGACGATGACGACGACGAGGAGTATCAAAACGTGCGCATCTCCAAGCGGCGCCGCATAACCTCCTGAGGACTAGGACTTGTAAAGTAGAAGCACGTTCTTACATACGCAACTATAACTTTACTCTTTCATTACCATAATTTTCATTGCTAGATTCTTTCTAATAAACGGTATCGCTGTGCAAGTGTTGGATGAGTTTGGATTACACAATCAAACAAGTTATTCATCATGACTGGTAACAAAATGGATTTGCAATGTAGCCGAGGTTAGCTAGGCGCAAGAGTAAACTTGAATGAGCATGGACTATATGGACATCCGAGGACACTGTCGGTATTACTGTATGCATGACAAAGAGGCACAGTAGCCAATGTCACACATTGATGTGATGTCCTCGATGTGCTGGGGTGTGAACATATTCATACAAATTTATTATAGAAAAATCTACCTGTTTTCGAATGCGAGCCATCTAATTCTTGGCTGTCACAACTGCCGGGGGGATGACTGTATAGACCAGCTATTCGTCTCATCCTCTCCGATGATGCTTCCGGTTGATCCACAAGCAAGAATTTACTATCCTCCTTCACCAGCATGTACGGGTTCCCAAGTGCCTTTATGGTAGTATCCAAAGACGAGTTGAACAGCTCAGGGTTCTTCAACGGGTCCAGTAGCAGGCGGGTGGCGTCGACAAAGTCCGTGCCAAGACCGCTCAGCAGGCGCAATCTGACCACGACGATCAACATAATGACGGAGACAACGATGTTTGCGATGAGCACATAGACCCCGTAGCGAGGCGTAAACACCAAGAAATCGTTGTACGTGACAGACACATTCGGGACGTAGGTGCCGACGCTTGGAAAAGACGCGAAAGTGTAGGCCCCCATCGCCATGCCCAACGCCGAACTCCAGTAGATCCCCGTCGCGACTTGCGAATAGTTCCCGAACACGCTGAGAGAATAATACTTGGAGTTGAGCACAACGGAAAAGTCGATCAAAGAGACGCCACCCCCGCCACAGGTGCCCGCAAGGGGGTACGTGGCGTTACAGACTATGCTGGTAATGTCTTGCGCCCAACGGTCGCTGGACATGACATTTGGCCACGTCGTCCCGTTGAGCGTGAATTTGGTCCCGTTGCCCGTGGATTGCAGCGTACCGGCCATTACGATGGCAGACGCGTTGAAACGGTACAAGGATTGCGAATTTGAGACAATGATGGACAATGTTTGGTTATCTCCCCCTTCGTACCATATTTGGCCGGTGCTGGAACCCCATCCCGAGCTATTGACGCAGGTGAGATTCTGCGCAGTGGGTGGGACGGAAGAGACCGGTTCCATGGAAACGTTGAACCCGTTCAAGGAAGCAGGCAGGGAAAATGCACTGTTAGGCACGTAACCTGGAAGAGGAGGATAGAAAAGGACCCCCATTGGACCCCCTGAAGCCAGCTGTGTATCGCCCACGATCTCAACGAGTCCGACGGTACCAGCTACCCCCGAACATTGCGATGCCATGACATAACTTAATTGCCCAGATGCCGGGATGGAGAGTGATGACATCTGGGAGTCCAACGGACCAAAGGGAAGTGACACTTCCGTCGATTGTACGACGGGCACCATCGTCCATGCGTCGCTGACAGTCAACCCGGTCGCTAACCCCAAACCCCAGACCCCTGACAGGGCAAGCAAGGGCAGCTCAAATCTATGCCATACCAGGTAAAACGCGATATTTCCGATCGACGGATGGCTGTAGGCTGCAACTCTTTGACTGCGGATACCACCTCTGGCGAATTTGAAGAGCACGTAGCGTTTTCCTGCCACTAAGATCACGGCTGACGTGATGGTGATCGACAGCGCAGATATACCCCGCTGGAGGAAACGCAATGCCTCAGTGGGCACGGGGTCCCAATAGAAATTTGCTTGTGTAAGGAATATGAGCGCAACAAGGACGATGGACGCCGTGATTAGGAGACAGGAACACAGCAGGACGAAGAGATCTGCGCTATCCACAGACCAGCTTGATTTGATAGCTGTGAACTTTTTCTTCAACAAAGATTGGGTAGAGTCATTATCACGCATGACAATAAGCGCCAGTGGAGAGGAAGACTACGAGAAAAAAACTGGTCGGTGTCAAAGCGGCAGGCGGATCATAACTCCAATGGCAACATGCCTGAGAGACTTCTGGGCCAATAATGCGTCAACTTGAAGATATGAGGTGTATGCAATCAGACGTTTGAACAACTTTGACGTTGAGTTAAACCTATAAGTGCCAGAGGAATCCGGCAATGCGCACGAGTGCACTGGTAATGCCGCTTCTTCGCCAGGCATGACGACCGCATTGTCATCAACTTAAGGCTCACCGTCGCACACTGGCATGCATTGCCTCTTCGGAGTTGATTAGCATTTGATGGTGGCGCTAAACAACGGGATCACCACTACAGGTAGTAGTATCGGGAATTTCGTTAGTAGTATTATGGGACAAGCCACAGTCCAATCCCAAGCTTCAAGTCGATGTACATACTAGCGTAACGAGCTCGCAACTCATGACAAATCAATCAAGCGTGTATCAGGACAGAACACAGCATCTAACTTTACATGCGGAGCCTACGAGGGCTTCAAAGTTGATATCTATGATGGATTGACCGATCACCAAGCCTGAGTCTCTCCTGATCCGTTTCAGACCAGTCATTCTCCTTGTTATCAGCAAGGATCGCTTCACGCCTCTTGTTCTCCCGTGCCATCATTACCCATAGATATGTGGCTACTGAAATGGAGAATAGCACATATCCGATGGCAATGAGGTTGGGTGTGCGGTAGAGATGCGCACTAAGAGATGGTCGATATATCAAACACCCAGCGATGGCGCCAATGTCGCCGATAGCGATTTGCATCGCAACTGCAACTGCACGTTTAGTTTGTCCAGAAACGTTTTCGCTGGGCCAGCTGAAGTCATGTATGTTAACAAGTCGACAAACTTCCAAAGATGGCCAGGATCACCTGAGAAGTAATGAATTGCCAGTGTACACTCCGGCTGAGAGCCAAGCGATCAGTCAAAAATCCAGAAGCTCAAAGGACTGCACGCAATCACCTGCCACAAGATGCACGCTGAAATATTGAACGCCAGCTGAAAGATGCTATGAGATGATGAGTGCAATGAAACTGTCGTTGCCACTCACATTTCGTCGACGAGATCAGAATGATATATCCTTTGACATAAATCGGCCTACATGTTATATTCGCGAATAAAGGTAGCTTACCGATGATTGTAACTACTCCAGATATAATGATAAATGGTGCACGCATGTTCAGTCGACTGGATAGCCAGACCGTTCCCCATACAGAGAGACTCGCAATGACGTTTGGAGGGACCGACATCCTGTCCATTGAACAATGGGTCAGTCCAATGCTCAAACATGTATGACAAACGCACAATTGTGCCTGCCACGTTTGAAACCCGAGGCCTGCTATAATGGTTGGCTACCAGATAGTTAGCTCCCATACATACAGAGTATGTGAACTAGGATACACACTAAAAATAAGCTGAGTGAATACAGCACAAACGAGAAGCCGTGGAACAAGAACGCATATGCCCAAACTAGATGATCCTCAAAGGCAGATTGAACAGAAGACCACTGGAATGATTGTTCTGTGCCTGCATCTGAGTCTGCTTGTAACTTCTCCATCAAGCGGTTACGTTCTTCTTCCGTTAACTATACAACATGTCAGCTGGCCAGTCCGCATGATTATCCAACAGAAAATTCACGAATTTCGCCTTGTAGGACCAAGTTGGCACAACAAAATATGCTACTAGCGACACGATTGCTGTAAGAATACCCTCAATGATGAAAATCCTAGGGGAAAAGTTGAGTGTTGGGGGTAATAATAGGATAGAACTGCTAGCCCAAGAGTAAGACCTACCACTGCCACCCCTTGCGTCCTCCGACACCATTCATCAGGCCAATTGCATAGGCGAATATGCCTAGAAATAGCCCGTCACTCACGTAAATGGGTTGATATCATGGTGTGATACCTCCGAATGCTCCTGCAAGAGCTGCACCGCCAAAGAACACGGCTACTCGCCAGCTGCGTTCTCGTCTATAAGCAAATACAAAGCCACATGAACATAAAATCTTGTTAGGGGAAACACATTCCTTACCTGAGATAGTACACAGAGAACAAGTAGACTGCCCCGGGAAATAGACCTGCCTCCGTCACGCCCAGCACTAGGGAGCAGCTTACAATCAAGAAA
Organism: Tylopilus orsonianus; assembly: GCA_038089095.1. Taxonomy (NCBI): domain Eukaryota; kingdom Fungi; phylum Basidiomycota; class Agaricomycetes; order Boletales; family Boletaceae; genus Tylopilus; species Tylopilus orsonianus. The sequence goes on along the minus strand of JBBPKE010000063.1, from coordinate 36,676 downwards.
TGTGAATGTGAACAGAGAACATACGGAACCGTATCCCGAAGAGGCCTGCCTGGTTCGTCACAAGCCCTTGTGCAATTGAAACAATTCCCCAGGTGAGGGTCAAGGATGGGAGCCAGAATTGAGGATCAAAGCGCTTCAAACTGTTCCTCAGAGTTTGAGACATCAAGTGATACAAAGGGATGGAATTACATGATCTGTGGAGGAAAGCACCCCGAAGAAAAAAGCAGAGGTTAGCTTGCGACAAGGAATGTGTGCTTTCAACTGACATTGCTAGGTATCTCAAAAGATGCGTATCCAATGAAGTATACTGTTAAGGCAGTATTGTATGCAGATGCCGACACGCCGAGGTCCTGAGTTATAGCTAAGGAGTGTCGGCACCCTCACTACGGATCAGTAGACTTACATTAGTCAGACCATCGAGTCTGCAGTTCATGTGGTATCAGTGACTGTCGTTGAGAATACAAATAACCGTACTTGGCGTTCGCAATGTTTGTCCTAAGCGAGATAGTGAGCGACAAAAACAGCTGCCTGAGAGGACCCACCGATCGAGGAAGCTCAGCAAGTATAGAAGTGTAAGTATTGGAAGTAGCCGAGTGTCAATTTTGCGTCGAAGTCTTCGATCATTCTCCAAAATATTGACTGGCTGGGTCCCCATTTGGGAAGACCTCTCCTCAGGGTAGTCAGTCATGCCAGTGGTGGACAAGAGAGATCAAAGAGAACAGTTCTTCACATCTTTCATGCGTACCTTTCCGTAGGCGCGAGAACCTATGGCGTGATAGCACAGTGAAACGAGCAAGAGCACACGGCCAAAAACGCAACTCGAATAAACTGGTGTCCCACCCGTCAACGGATTGTCACCAGCCTAAATTTATATAATTCTTCGGCCGTGGTCATCCGTGTGAACCTTGTTCCTCTTTGAATCGGGAGCTGAGTAGAACCCTTTAGTCAACCACCGGCGAGGCCATGGAAGGCTTATTTTTCAATGTGCGTCTCGGCCCAGTAATGAAGCTAGAACCCTATAGAAATCACTCACATAGGTCAATAACGGCTTTATGGAGGGGATTGTACGCGGTTACAAGGCCGGAATCCTTAGCCAAGGTCACTATGCAAGCTTAACACAATGCGAGAATCTTGAAGGTAGTGTGCTGAGCATATTGGCGTCGGAAATACTCATTCTACATACAGATTTGAAAACTCAACTTTCTGCAACCGATTACGGGAACTTCCTCGCGAACGAGCCTTCCCCGCTATCGGCCACTACGATTTCCGAAAGAGCAATGCGGGTACTAGTCGACCAGTTCAATTTCATTCGCAGCAATGCTGTGGAACCATTATGCAAATTTCTTGATTACATTACGTTGGTCGTCTTTTGCAATTCTGTGTAGCAGGACTAATCTAATGATTACATAGGTACGGCTACATGATCGATAATGTTGTTCTGTTGATCACAGGTACTTTGCATGAAAGGGATACACATGACCTTTTAGAGCGTTGTCACCCCCTTGGCGTCTTTGATACAATGCCTGCTCTGTGCGTTGCGACCAATGTCGAGGAACTTTATCATAGCGTCCTTGTGGAAACCCCATTAGGTGAGTGCGGCATCACGAAACATGAACGACGTATTCATATATGCTGTGATACAGCTCCTTACTTCCGTGATTGTCTGTCCGCCGCTGACCTTGACGACCTTAACATTGAACTTATCCGTAACACCGTCTACAAGGCGTATCTCGAGGATTTCTACAACTTCGTTGGCACGCTGGGATCACCGACGTCTGAAGTAATGCAAACCATCCTTGCTTTTGAGGCGGACCGGAGGACAATCAACATCACCATCAATTCTTTTGACACAGAGCTGACCAAAGAACAACGTGCCAAACTCTTCCCTGCGATCGGTAGATTGTTCCCTGAAGGAAACAATGCCCTCGCGAAAGCAGATGATCTCGAGCAAGTCCGACTGGTCTGCGACAATATCTCTGAGTACCGTTCATTTTTCGACAATTCTGCATCAAGCCAGGCGAACCACGACGTTGGAGATTTTGGTGTCGCGGCACAACTTGAAGACCGGTTTTTCCGAATGGAAGTGCATCTGAATAAGGAGGCATTCATGCAACAGTTCCAATATGGTGTGTTCTATAGTTATATCAAGCTAAAGGAACAAGAAATTCGCAACATTATATGGATAGCAGAGTGCATAGCTCAGGATGCGAGGGACAGGATACAAGACTTTATACCCATCTTCTGATTGTCCCTGTGTTATGTGTCTATTCCGCGATGGTATCCATTCCTTGTTAAACACACCATTGTCAATTGCTTCACTCTAAATCAGACCTGACGTACCCGACTTTGATGACAGTCCATCTTCAACTTCATGTTACATCTAACCGAGTCGCAGTACTCTCATATGCGATCGAACCTCCATGAACAACCTTCTCGTAGGTCGTGTTCATAGACTCCAAATCTCCGTTGACATGGGTGCCGGTACTCGACGTCAGTTCGGATGATGTCAGAGTTGGCGTGACCCCTGGTACAACGGAATAGATATCTTCCACTGTTGTTCTTTTGGCAAGCCTCTCCTCCATCCAAGGACCGGCGCTACTCAAGCTGCAGCCACGTGTACCCGAGCACGTACAATTTCCACCAAGAACTGCTGGAAGACTGTCAGCATCCACCAACCGCAAAAGAACCTCTTTGTAGTCTTTTCCGAGAATGTCGACTTTCTCTACGGTTTCCTTGGCAAGCCAAGGTCTGATGATGGACCAAATGAATGTGAACGAAGACGGGGCATTTACGATGGCAAGCTGGCCCATCCTACACAAGGGGCGAATGGAAATGCAGAAGGAAGGATCTTGAATGGACATACGTTTCTGGGAAATAGTCTTGCGATATTTGGAACGAGATTTGGACGAGCGATTTTACCTGCCAGAATTGCGAGAGACTGTGTATCGTTATCATTACAAAGCGTGTTGGTAACAGTACACGACTTACCCAAAGTCCTTGAGATCAACGATGACGAGTGATTGTTCAATACGATGACCCACCGCACGGGAGGCGGCTGGTAGAACCTCACGAGTGAGGGAATCTGCATTCACTATAATGGATTCCACGAGCTTTTCCGGCGTGACGTGTTTATAGAGTTCTGGAAGGTTTAAGCCACCGAAGAACTGAATGTTCACAGGCCGCCCTTTCTGCACAATGTAAGAAATTGCTCTTTACGAACTGATTTTGGCGCTCTGCTGACTTTGTCTGTCTGACATGGAGACAATGGGATGAGTCCAAACCTTTGTAGTAAAGAGCAAACATACATACCTTGTGGAAGTACATTGACCATGATTTAAACACTTCCTCGCGACCAGGGTACTTGAAGCATGTAGGAATCAAATGCAACAATATTATAACACTTGCTACTCACGTCGAAGGGGTCCATCCTGTTGTACAACTCATCTATACCGATTCCCGACACGGTTCTCCTCCAGAGTTGACAGTTTTTAATCATCTTCTTAGACTCGTTAAGATTGAACTTCCGTGCTCTCAGGAATCGACTGGCATAATGATTAACTTTCCTTGTGCGGCACTACATGTCTAGGACCTCAGACTCACAGCAACGTCGGATCATCTGTCCCGATGGAATCTCCTTCATGCAGGATGCCTTCGGCAAACAATTGCTCGCGGAAGATCTTGAGAGTTTCGGTTTGCTGAAGGCTCAGAGGCACAGAGCCCGACGAATCAGAAACTGTCATGATGGGAGTCTAGGATGACCAGGGGTGGTGGTCAGGTAGCCATAAGATGCATTCGTACACGATCGCGGGAACGAACGATTTGATTGTTACAAGACTACCAAACGAGTTGCGGATCGGCCTCGGAGCAGAACCTGCCAGATCACACACGTCAGATTAGTACAGTATTGAAGTACATTTGTGACCGAAACATTCCCCCATGGATCAAATCTACCCGAAATAGACCAAGATCCTGTCGGCAATGTCAAGGGATGCCAAGAACGCGGTGACACCTGAACTGCGATCCCACCAGTAGGCAAAAATGGCTAATCTGGGGGCCGGAAGCAACTCTGTGCCCACTGCCTCCAGCAATTTTGAATACCCCCAAACGAGCCCCTCTGACCTTCTTTGCCCTCCTCTGCCCACAAACGCAAGAGACCTGCCCACAATGATATAATTTGCATGCTAGATTCAGATGACGGCGCTCCCTCAGCTCAGGTAACCAAAGGTAAGCCCAACTTTCGAATTTCTGCGTAAACTAGTCTTTTCTTGCAGGCAAGTGCTCACTGGGCACAACGTGGCTGTCCAGTGCTAAACCTTTCTCATTACCCCAGGACAAAACTGGCCCAAAAGCAATAATAGTCAGGAGCTTGAAGATCAATCGGACATTAGCGATGGCAGCTCACGGTGGTGACTTTGACAGCATGGATCATGAGTCATGGTACTGAGGATTTTCTGCCGTCAGATTAGTACTAGATGCATGGTACAAATAATATGGTGCTACCTCCATACCAGGCCGGGCTGTCTTTGGGGGCTTATGGGGCCTAAGGCTCGGGCTTCACTTTTGACCAGGTCTATTAAGCCAGACCATGGACATCACCATTGACAAGTACTTGAGTCCCTATTTGAAGGACGACTGCAAAATACTCCTGACGTGGCCTCGGGAGAGCAGAACGCATTTTATCAGTTACAGGTGATAACCTGAGGGTGAACGAGCTGCTCTACTAATCATGAAGCGTGAAACATGCAGTATTATCGATTATTCATTACATCCTGGGGCCACATTCAGCTTGGTTCTAGTTTGTTCCGCGAAGCACGACGATCATTACTCATCATGCAGTGCTTTGGCCAAGAAGTGGAAAAGGGGTTTCGCATTCCGCTGGTCTCAAGTTGCAACAGACTACCATGTACATCGCTGGTCTTCAGTTCTCAATGCCCTCACCCCGGGTGGTCGAAGGGTTGGCGGTCCTTACTACTGCAGATTTCTTTAGGTATTTTCTATGGAGGTTGAGAGCAACAAGCGTCACTGCCGAAGAGGAGGGTGGTCTCCCCACCCCAAAACCCACTACGCGCTCCGTCTTTGACAAGCTCATCTTTCCCGTGCAGTCGCTGGCTGTGTTGCTCCCACCTGCAGTCTACTGTACTGCAGTGACATTCAACAACTTCCAGCAGCCGACCTGGATGTCAAAGTTTGCCCTCCCAGAAGACATCGTTCCCCCAGAGTGGAAGACGCCAGTCAGACTTGTGGCCTGCGTTGCTGGCATTTCTCTGAAATTCGCCCTTGACCGAATACTCTGTCACTCTGACGAACATTGGCGTATGATAGGGGTGAGTTCTCCTTTCTCAGGCTGCTCTCTCTGAACGATGTTGATTATCCCATGTTTTCCAGCGTCGCGAGAAACCCAAGATGTCCCAGAGCGGTCCATATGCTATTGTCCGTCATCCCGCGTATAGGTGAGTGGTCTGTATTGAAGGTACAGGGGGTGCAAACCTAGCCCATTGTCACAAGCGTGGTGCTTCTCCAACAACTATTCTACTCCCTCATGTACTGGTCTTATGTTCCTCTTGCCTCCCTTGGTGTTCTTGCCGGTTTGTTCGCGATCAAGGTTCCCATTGAGGTATGTTTGGTGGCTGAGACCCGGACGCGTCGTCCCCTGGGGCTCATGAAGTCTATAGGAAAGGGCAGCACGGGAAGATGACATCATCGGAAATGACTATGCAGAATATATGAAAAGAACCCCGGCGAAAGTCATCCCCTACATTTGGTAGGTATGGGGAAGGGGGGAAACTTTTGTCACTTTTTCAAACGTTTATCTTGTGGAAGCGGGCGGACCGCACATCCGTTTCATCATTGCTGTTGGTCACAGTGTATGTTACTACTGCCAGTCGAGTTTCAGTAATTTCTTGGATATCAATACTAGGCCTTTAACTTGCTCCAGCTCCATCCCGATCAGTGCACGTTCCCCGCCAACTGAAGATCTAACATCGTCCATGACTGCTTTCACCCCTTTCCAACCGAGTCCTGTCCAGTTCGCCACGAGCTTTCCATTGAAGTTGCTCTTCAGCCATGTTCTTGCGTACCTTTCATGGGCCATTGCGTCCCATTCCGCCTTCTTACCAAATACCACGAGTGCCTCTTGGACTGCGTCTTGATATGGTCCTGGTGTAGGCATAGCTGGATTTTTGTCCTGAGCCCAGACTAAGAAGCAGTGGTACATGCAGCGACCTTGCGCAGCCTTGTTGAAAACCTGCATCGGGGGGAGGCGGAGCCGACGAGGGTCAAAAAATCGCGAGGTTGCAGCGAATGCGAACATTTCTTCGACAGTTAGGAATCCTTTCGTCCATCTGTCCATAGATAATCCCATGAAATCAAAGATTCGTCGAGGAGAACCTGTGAGATATACAGGAGGGTCTGGATGAGGGCTTGGAACCTGACCGCTCGATTAAGAACCTCGAGCACGATGGACACCTTCTAGAGTCACCTTGAGCCCATGATGATTCACTGACAAACCATAGCTCTTCGCAATGGCACCAATGATGATACCAAGATCACCGTAGCCATGAAAGACGGTCAGCCTTTCCACATCTTCTTCGCCTTCACACACTTTGACATCGACTTGACAATATATGTGGTCCGATGGGATAGGTTGCGAAGCGTGCATCAGCCAGTCCTCGTGATCGATGACGATGGCATAGTTGGATGTCCTATTTCCTTCTAGTTCGATGCTCTTCACCGCGCCAAGGACGTGGCCTACTCGTTCTGGAGTGATCGCCATGCGATCTATGGGACAGGCTACAACAAAGTCGATATCTCCATGATCTTGCTTCCCTGGTTTTTCTGGGGGGACTTCTACGATTGTAAAAAGAGTCAAGAGCAAATCTGTAAGGCGGGCTCTGAGGGTCACGTAGAGCGGCGTTGGGAGCCTGGGTAAGGAACCAGGAGGCAAGGCTTGAAGAAAGGCTCTGCCCCCCATGAAGGTACGCAGTACTGCACTTGGACCCTCGCGCCACCCTTCTTCCCTGTGGGTCCGCGGGGGACGATCCCCCTAAAGCACAAGAATGGTACGCTCGCTCTCACCCCGGGTTGATCCTAGTTGCTACAAAGGTCGAAGACATGTGTAACTTCCAAACTCCGCCCGGTCACTCGTACTTGGACATCGCTTAAGTACTGTAGTCAACCATGTCCAAGTTTGCACCTCATCGCAGGTCGTACAACAACCCTCGCGCCGCGTCCTCGACCGTTTGCCAGAAATGTCTGCAAACTGGTAAATTCGTGCCATCTCTTCCGACAAGAAAGTGAGCCGTCTAACGTGGTCATAGGACACTTCATCTACGAATGCAAGTCGGAACGCCCATATGTCTCACGTCCGTCTCGGACAGAAATGCTTGAAAACCCAAGAGTATTGGCCAAGCTTAAGGCCGATGGCAAACCCTCAGTAGAGGTGCCAGAGGAGTTCAAAAAGAAGTATGTCCCGGGATTTCTGCCAGTAGAGAAATGCTCCTCATTATCCTCCAGGAGTGGCACAGCAAACTTGATTTTAGAAGCCAAAGAAAAGGAGAGGGAGAAACAGAAAGTGGTTGGATCGGGCCGTCCAACAAAGAAAGTTCGGAGGTAAGCGCAACACTCTGTCAATTCGTCACCCATAACTAGCGTGTTCTCGTAGATCAAGCCGCTCGTCTGATTCTGAATCATCATCGGATTCAGAGTCAGAGTCCACCTCATCTGCTTCGGACTCGAGCGTGTCTGATTCTGACTCGGGTTCAAGCTTGAGTGCGAAGTCTTCACGCTCACGGGAACGCAATAGAAAACGACGTATTCCCCAGAGAGAAGATAGTCGCAGTCGTTCCACCTCTCCGTCCCGCGCTTCAGAGAGTCCAAGAGGACGAGATTGATTCGACATTACATAGCATACACCACTCTCGTGGTGTGTATGGTATTAGGACGTGTATTCAATTACAACCACTGAGTGTCGTAACTCGGGTGTTCATAAGGAGTGCCACGATCAGCCTAACACATCACTTTTGTTTGAAGCTCGGAGGGAAGTTGACGGTGCACTCACCCATACAAACCGAGCACCTCTGCAAAGATTAAAATGAGAACCATGGATACGAATATTCGTTGTTCATGGACGTATGCACGAACGCACTGTCTAGGAATCAGCAACGTAGAAGAGGGCAAGTCATCACCACCTACTGAATCACCCACGAGACCAATTGCGTAACCCGCGGCAATTCCAGTAAAGCCGCACGAAATGCCCGCACCAAGGTGAATGAATCCAGCGGCGAGAGGATAATCTTTTGTAGGATGTACTGCAGATATCCAAAATGAGTGTACGCCCACATCAAAAAGGATTAACAAAGACGAACGTGAACCCGAGATAAGCACAGAGACCACCAGTCCATAGACAGCTATGATACCCGACATGACAACTGGAACCAGAGACTAACACGACGGGATCAATCTCAAGAGGGTCCGAGCTGTCCACTCAGGACTTACCCTCATTATCAACTCTGGTTTGAATGTGCCTATGCCAGCAATGCCGATGCCGGACTTAGCGGTCCCAAAGGCAGCCCCAACGGCTATGTGATTTCAGCACAGTTTGAAGACGTGTATGGCCTGGACGTACTGCTAAATATCATCTGGAGTGGCAATGCCGAACGGTGAGCGGAATGGTATAAAAGTCGCTTTTCAGAAACAACTGACCGCGGAAGCTACTCCAGCAAACCCAAAGAACGGAGCGTAGGGCGGACATAGATCAGATGACATTGCTGCTAGTAGACGAGGGTTTTGTCCGAGTACGAATCGAAAACAGTCGGCTGCGCGATCACGTGCAGGTATATATATACTCTGAAATTTCCTATGTACAACTACACTTGTTCATAATGTTAAAATGGATGCTATGAAATCCTCAGTAGATGTCAAGCTACTGATATTAAGAGTACTACCTATGAAATCTATGATAGTTAGTACAGTAGTAAATGCCTATGAAAATAGAGCTTACCCTCAGTAGATGTCAAGCTACTGAGGAAATAAACTAAGAGACTGTAGCAAAGTGTACGCTCTAAGCTTATGTAACGATTACCGTATATGGAAAGCTAAAGCGCGCTGGTCAATATTTTAACACATAATGCATAGGCTTTTCAATGAACAGACCTCTCCCCCCAAAACCTCCGCCAATAATGAATATTTCTGGCGCTTCCAATCGTATATATTATGAGGGGGTATAGGGTAGTACTGTTTCGCGCATTTGATGATTCGGTCCTACACATACACCGCATAACATACCACTGACGGCGGCCATGACGGTACACACGAAATTTATTGCACATCACACAGTCATCACAACCTACTGCATAACGACCTGTCACTAATACCCACTAGCAGGGACCAGTGGCAACATCGAAACAAAAACTATGTAAAGGAAAAATCGTAGTTCTGAGGCTTCAGGAACCGCAACCGCGTACACATCCTGCCTGCGGCTGACTAGAGGATGTACCTGAACAAGGGACTGTCATCTCCGTATTCCTTAAAGTCATCTTTTTGATTATCGGTAATATCACGTTCACGGCAAATCCGCTCCTTCTCCCGGTTGAGCCTGTTGAAGTTCCATATTGTAATTGAGGCCACCAGTATTCTACTATGCTATCAGCGAGCACAACATTAAGGAATAACGAGGGACACCTACGCGAAACTCAGCAAAGCTATATTTATCGTAAGCGCAACATGGAAGTATGGCGGATCAAAAAAGATAAAGGATGAACATATTCTGCGATAGTCCCACAAAGTCATGGAAATACACCAAAGGAAAAGAAATACTCACCCCCCTAGATTTCCAAACCCGTTGATCATTGCAACAGCGACACCACGCTTGAAGACCCCTCCAGCGTTGGCACTGGTCCATGTTAGGATATTAGGTATGCATGGAAAAACGCCCATGGCACTAAGCACAACGCCAACAAGCGCAGCACCAGGGCTTGTCTGCGTATACAAGACAGTGTATCCCACCAATGCGACGAATGCCCCACCAATCACAAATGGCCCACAGAGTCGGTACTTGTCAGAGTAAATCCCGACAATTATGGTGCATGTACAACCTGCAACGAAAGGAATGGAAGAAAGGAGCTGGGAAGCAGCGGTAGAGTAGCCGAGCTCATTAATGATTGTTGGCGTGAAAAGTGCGATTGCATAACCCGGGATAACGAAGCTAGTCACGCAAACGTCAGAAAGACCACTTGAGCATGTAAAGTCACTCATCTACATACCCAAGGTATGTGCCAAACTGGAGGTAGATTTTATAGTCCTTGAGGGCCTGCAGAATGAACTGGCTGTCGTAATGCGTAGCAAGACCTTGAGCATCTGTCTTCAAGAGTTCAATGACATAGCATTTTTCAACCTCTGTCAAGAATGACGCTGTTTCTGGTTGCTAAACCACAATAAATAGCGGTGACAGACTGGACGTATGAATGTACAAACATCATGCATAACGAAGAAGGCCATAAAGGCAGTAAGCAGCGTAACTGTATAAATGCAACTCAGACAATTGTTCTCTTGGTCTAACAATCACCAAAGACCTACCAATGCCCTCCATACAGAACTAATAACTTTGCATGAAACCATCGTACCACAGAATTGTGAAAATACTCACGATCCATTGCCAGCCACGGAGGCCCCCCATCCTGTCAGTAGAAAGTAAGGCCCGGGTGATGAAAGAGGTCATTCTCAAAGTGCTGCTTACCCGTCCATTTTCTCAATTGCAAAACTTTTTGGCCCCGTGAGCGATGTGCTGTACCAAATCAAGAAGGTGGACTCACGCCAGAAATCCACCTGCAGCACCCCCCATAATCGCAGCAGAAATGAAGATAGCTAGACGTTTTGCCATCTCGGTGCGCGGATACCACGTCGAAATATAGAATACCACGCCGGGCAACAACCCAGCTTCTGCCAATCCAAGGAAAAAGCGACCGCTATATATAAGCGTCAATAATCATTATTTGTCGTTTTTCAGACACATACACAAGTAGTCCATTGTATGTTTTCACCAAGCACATCAAAGTCATCGTTAGACCCCAAACAACCATGATTAGAGGTACTAGGAGAGACGTTCCAGATCAGAATCAAAGGCTGTATTCAAAGATTGATCACTTTACTCCATCGGGACGGTCGAAAGAGCTTTAGGATGATGTTTCTGCGACTATTGCTCCATTTACATCAGATACATGTTACTTCGACTCACGATGGGACTTGGGCAAGACAGTACGGAATCTGAGAAAAAATTAGCCAGATTCTTCCATACTTCAGACGAGCAAATGGGATAGATCCGCACGAAAAAAATCGCAGCTGCGGTGTTATATCTGAGTCCAACAAGGTTCAGGTCGGTCTCCATGCCCGCAATCTTGGCATTGCCTAAGAGTTACCGTAAACAATATGGGCATGTTCAGAACGTAGAGTAACACTTGCCGATATTTGCACGGTCTCTGGAGGCAAAACATTAGTCGTCCAGAAATAGTTGGTAATGGATATGACGATAACTTACAAGAATGAGAGGAGGTACAGGACTGAGACAAGGGGCAGGATATGCCAGTCTAATTTCCTTAGCACCCTAGAACGCTCTTTGGTGTTAGTGTACACTGCAGGCCTAGCCTCCTTGTCGTTGATGGTTTCCATTTCTATGCCAACCTTTAGGTCGCCAGAGGGTGGTTTAGGCATATCAGTGAGTCGAAGCATGGATGGGGGGGACTTTGGCCAAGTATCCTGTATTTCATGGTGCACGACCGGATGAAACGGGGTAGCATCGCTGCTTTTGGTCTGCGTTCCCATGACCAGCATTCATCGTGCATTTCAAACCCTCGTAGGGAGTTTTCTGTATGTTGAAAGTGTTGCAAAGAATCTCGGATGTTTACGTGGCATATTGGTAATTGGCTTCCCGGATTCAGAGGACTTCTAAGAGGAAAAGCAAATCAACTTGAGCACCATCGGTTTCAGAGGCTGAAACACGAAACACGTTGGTACGGACGGAGACTAGGAGTCAACGCAGACTGCGGCAGTCCAGAAACTTGACGTTTCTCTTTGGCATCTAGCCGCCACTTATGAGACAAGATAGGGGGGCGACGATCATACGAAGTGAAGATCCAAAGTCAAGAAATGCTCCCGAAGTGTCAACGAGTTGGACAGGCATTGGGACTGGCCGAGCCCGAGTCTCGCACGATGTCACGCGGAAGCTGCCGTGAGGTGTGTTTCGGCGGAAACTTGCAGCTGGGAATATGCTCAGACTACGTCGGTGGCCACACGCATGACAGCTCACAGTCTTCGATTACACCCGTTCCGTTCCATTCAACGGGTGTGATCTCTTAGATGTTCCGGTTACCCGATCGCCCCCATCTGAGAGCGGTGTGTTGTTTCCGGTGACTCCCGCAGTGCTTCAAAGACGACCTAACACACCAAAGGGATGAAACCATCTTTCTTGTTAGCAGAGCTTCTCAAACGAGATATGTTACACGTATGGCGCGACCAAAATTTTCCTCGTACTGGAAGCGAGCTGCGAAAGGAACGTTTGTGCATCAGGCTTAGCACTACTTCCTTGAATGATCATAGAAGCAGAGGATCTAAAATGGTGATAGGACGTTCCATGATCAGAGCACATGCTCACCCGGTCCGCTGACCCAGTTCTGAGCGTGAGACGAACAGTAGAGTATGGGAGGATAGCCACCACAGTGGTCTGCAAAAAGATAAGGGGGAATGTATTCGCGAAAAGTGTAAATATGATATAATCTACTTCTTCTTGATCGCCCTGAGACGTATCGTCTCGTTGCCGATAAAGACGCCCTTTTACTCCAGATAAGTGGGGAATGCACAGCTGAGAATTTAAGCTTACCTTTCCCTTGTAAGGCTCGGGAGGACGCAGCCTTCTGATTTTGGCAGCAAAGTGACCCAGAGCGACATTGTTCGTACTGCTAAGTATAATTTTCGTGGCTGAAGGGACCTCGGCGGTGATGTGAGCAGGGATGGGTACAAAGATGTTGTGGGAGTGTCCGAGTTTGAGATTTAGTCTCTTGCCATTTCCACCTGCTATGGTCCCTCGTGGATCATCCTCCAGTGCAGCCCTATATCCAACGCCAACTAGGTATAGTGGCTTCGAAAAACCAGAGGTCATGCCCGTGATGGCGTTGTTTATCAGCGATCGGGTCGTGCCCCACATAGCACGCTGATGCTTGACAGAACCATCCTCGACCGAGAGAGACAATACGTCCGGTTGCTGGAAGGAGAGTTGCATGTATGGCTCGAGGGGGACTGCTGTTTCGCCAAGGGGGCCCTTGACGGCAAGAGAGGCGGATGAGGGTGTGAGGGTGACATTGGACGGTATTGGGATGGGCTGCTTCCCAATGTTTGATATGAACCCACAGACCCACGCTGAGGTGCTGAACCGCCGCAAGCTATTCATGGCAAATGGAGTTTGCGGGCGGAGTCAAATTTGTACCTCGCGTGAACGATGGCCCACGCAATGTCCAGGGTAATGGACCCTCCGCTATATAGCACTTCATTCCCAAGCTCTCCCTCATCGACGTCGCGATAAGCTAACGCAAGCAATTTATTTTGAATCCCATCCCTCCTTATCCCTGGGAAAAGCTACCTTATCTGCGTCTACGGAACCCCGCCCACTATGCGATATAGACGAAGGCGCCAGGGCCATGAGATGTTATCCGCGCGCATTGTAGTATGGCGCGCCCAGGGGAGACCGACTCAAATTTCGACCGCGTCGACGACAGCAATGTGTCACTGTCTGTTATTCACCGAGCAGACAATTCCTTACTTCGGAAGTTGGGTTACAAGAGCGAATTCAAGCGAGAATTTTCGGTACGTGTCCGACATTGACATGACCACCTTCGTTACAAGGAAGGTTCAATCTTCAGCTGCTCGAGACAATTTCCTTCTCCCTCGCTATAATGGCGGTTTCTTGCGGTACTACCACCGGATACTCTTATCCTCTGTTATCCGGTTGGTTGCTTCTAATTGTCGCGGCTTCCCCCTGATTCGCTTGCAGGCGGACACTTTGCTATGGTGTGGGGCTGGTTCATTCCCTGTGTCTTTATTACCTGTGTTGCGGCGTCCATGGCAGAGCTGGCGTCCTCCATGCCGTGCGTCTTTTTGGTTTTAATTACCCCAGGCCCCCTATTCTAGTGTTGCCAGGACGAGTGCTGGGCTTTACTACTTTTCTGCCAAGATGGCATCTGAAAAAAAATCTGCGCTTGCTTCATGGATTACTGGATGGTCAAATATCACCGGTCAGGTGACCTTAATTTGCTCGATCAATTACTCGTGGTATGTATTGTCCAACATACCTCTCGTAGTTCTACTGATTCCGTCGTTAGTGCTGAACTTATCACAACCGGCATCGCGATCGCTACTGATAGTGGGGTCGTTCTTGGTTCTGGAGCGACTTTTGGTATACTTTTTGCTATCCATTTAACGCAAGCCATATTCTGCTCTGCTGGAACGAAAGTTCTGGCTCGCATGACAGTGTTGGTTCTCTTTGTTATCAGTGCGCAGCAGCTTGTTATTCTTGCGCTTGTCTCTGATGATATTGGCAGTGGCCACAGCGATTTCTGCTATTGTATCGCTCTTCGTTTGTTCGAGGGGCATGGTTTCTCCCAGAGATGCGTTCACAAAATTCGAAAATAATACCGGGTGGTCTGATAGTTAAGTTTCTTTACTCTGCGAGTGCGCATATATTCACGAGGCGTAGATATTTGGGCATTTATCCTGGCATTCACTACACCAATGTGGTCTTTGACAGGGTGTAAGTCGTCCCCCATTCTTCAGGTGTTGTCGCAAACATGTTTCTTTGTCGTGAAGATGACTCCGCTGCTCACATTGCCGAAGAAACCTCAAATGCAGCTCATGCGGCTCCAATTGCGATCATGGTTGGAGTCTTAGGGACTGAAGTTCTTGGCCTCATGATTTATATCGCAATCTCGTTCGCCACCTATTCGGTTCCAGACGTGCTCCAGTCGAGGTTTGCACTGCCTATCGGGGATGTCTTCTTGAATGTCCTCGGCAAAAAAGGCACCTTAGCGCTCTGGTGGTCCATCACAGTACTCCAAGTAAGCATCGTTTTTAACCAAGTCACATTTCATCTGAGATATCTATAGTATCTATGCGGATGTTCGCAAACTGTGGATGCATCCAGAGTTGTGTTCGCTTTCTCCAGGGATGACGCGCTACCAGGCTCTCGGTGGTGGAAACGAATCAATCGACATACACAGACCCCCGTTAACGCCGTCTGGTTTGTTATATTCCTGTCTGTAATCTGTGGGCTGCTTTCTTTTTCCGTGGCGGCATTTGACTCGCTTGCATCGTGTGTATCCTTCCTGGTGCCGTGCTGCATCATCTGACATACGCCTCCCGCAGTGCTTCGGTAATTGGACTCTATGTCTCCTATGTTACTCCGATCTACTTCCGTATAACGTCTGGCAAAGATAAATTTAAACCTGGACCCTTCCATCTCGGACGCCTGTCCAGGCCCATTGGAGCAATAGCAGTCGTATGGGTCGCATTCATGGTCGTTATGCTACTATTCCCTTATGCACAGACTGTGGGTCCGCAGACAATGAGTGAGCTTGCTTTAATCTTGTTTCCACTAACAATACTTATATGGCGAGAGACTATGCTGTTGTCATCATCATGACCATCTTCCTATTCGCAGGGGGTTCTTGGATTTTTTCGGCTAGACGCTGGTTCACAGGGCCCATACCCAACATAGCGCCCAATTCCGAGTTGTCTGAATCATCATTCGAGGGCAAACCGGAATGATACTTAGTTGCCTGTGTCAACTGCACTTGCCTAATAGATAGCTACATCTTACATGAAGACGGTGTATTCCGTCTTTAGGACGCGCTGTCAAACCTACCCACCGAACGTTCCCTCGGTTAACCTTAAGTTTTGCTGACAGCCGTGGCATGCCCGAGTTGGCACCACTCGAGGCGGTCAAAGGAGGACGATAGATAATGTGGTCCAAACCTATGTTCGACGGAAATCGCACTGTGTCTAATAACCGCAGGCGGTGTTCATTGGCCATCAAGAGTTTCGTAGTGTCGCTGCATGTCCGTTCCAATAAGACGATGGACCTGACACGGAAGCACCAGAGCTGGGAAAGGTGCGCATACATGTGTAGAGTTTGTAAACAACCTAGAGGGTCAGCTCCCGAGGATTCCAGTACAGGAGCGTTTGTGGCACATGCATCGTACATCACAAAGTGGTGGTGCTGGGTGCTCACGAAGGAGGAACTTTGTTCCCCGAGGCTGTTCTTTTTTTATTTGCTAGACTCCCAGTATAGAGGGGGTGGGCCAAGTTGAATGGTGTAGTTGAAAAGGACATCGTGAGGAGTAGAGGTCTCAGGATGGCAAGTAGACTTGGAGTCGCCCGCCGTGTTCACATAGGCCGCGCTGCCCTGGCCCCAAAATCAACCAAACCCCCGTCACAGCAAGTTTAATTTTCTCCGTCCTCCCACCCCAGCAACTCCTCCCCTCATATTCTCCTCACACTTTCACGACTTCGCGTTCCCCACCTTTTCATATACGCGGTCTAGCAGAGATCAATATGGCAGCATACTATGCCAGTGATGCCGTGCTCACTCATGCCACTTCCCTGTATCCTTATGGCCAACACGACGATCCAGACGCCCAAGCTCAGAGCTCTACCATATATAACCTACCTACGGACTCCGAGGGTGAGGCGGAGGTGGACGAGCTGGAATCCGACACAGAGTCTGAGCAAGGGGCCGGCGCGTCCGCTACTCAGAAAAGAACAGGAAAAAGAATGGGGGAACGCGTCCCGGGAACAACGTTACTTCCCATTTCCAGAGTCGAGAATATAGTCCAGGCGGATGGTGTGCCCCCTCTTCTCTCAGGAATGGATGGTACTGACGCGATCCCGTCTATGTTCCCCAAGGTATCACAACTAATCTCACCATGTCGAAGGAAGCCTCCTTTGTCCTATCCATTGCAACGGTGAGCATCACTCTTGTCTTTTGCGATTCAGGGGTTCATACCACCCTCAGGAGGAATTCATAAAACGTATGGTTCAGGCTGGCCATCGTCAAGCCTCTGCATCCCGTCGAAACGTCGTCAACTACGTAGACATGGGTTAGCCTGGCGTCAGTTCTCGCACACTTTTCACTAATAGGTTTTCAGCTGCTTCTACTCGACAATACCAAGAATTCATGTTCCTTCAAGGTAATTACTTGTGTGGCCCTATCCAATACCATATTGATTGTGGTTTCGTACCGCAGATACAATCCCTGAACCAATGTCACTTTCTGAAGCACTAGGTAGACGAAAGACGAAAGAAAAATACGATCTAGAGACAAATCCTGCAATGTCTTCGGCCACATCTTCAACATTCCCAGGACCAGTCTCTGCTACTGGTCACTTGAACGGCAAACTAAAATCCAGAAACCGCCCGGTGAACGGAAAAGAAAAAACGAGTGCGAGTACGATTTCGCGAAGCGAACACGGGAGGCAGCCAGCAATGTTCGATCCTTCAGATGACGCTACCTTGGCGAATGTGGTTAGAAGCTCTAGTGGGAGAGTCATACGGAGTACGAGGGCTGCCCGTCAAGACGAAGCGGATGACGATGTGAATGGAGTGACTAATGGCTTTGCGTACTCTGGCGATCACGATTCTTGGTCTGGTTCAGCGTCACCGAGAAGACTGCTCACGTCAAACCAATCTCCTCATGACATGCATAATTCAACACCATCGTCTTTCACGCCTCCCTGGCCTGGTCAGTTCACAGGTCCTGCTAGTGCTTTCTTGCAGGACTCTCAGAATACGTTTGGCCGGATGGTCCAAAATCCTGGTCGTACAATTTATTCACAGCACACGTGTCCTGAAAATGGATCCTACTCTTGACCGCAGCATTATTTGTTCAGCAGAATGTATTCACTACTCATCACTTAATATGCCATGGCGCATCCGCTTTCACACAGCCTAATGGAGGCTCCTTCGCTTGGTTGTCACGATTTACAAATACTGCTCTAGGTAATACACTTGACTACGATCATCAGCTAGGAAAAGGTTGTGCGTTGTGTGTAGATCCGAGCCGTGGAGAGACTTAGTGACTGAGCACTTGTCGGAATCAGCCGACCTTATCTTATCAACTAAACCCCATATGTCGAGTAACTAACGGAAATACGTATGGAATTGATTTCATCGTTACTCAATCCATCAAACATATTAGGCTGCAATTACGGTTGATTAGACGTACGTCGAGATGACAAGTGACGATGGATTTCATCTTCCAATCATCAATATCGCACCGTTTTGGGACACGCAATCACTGGCCAATGATGAGAAACGGGAAGCGGTATCTCGAGCTCTACACTCAGCCTGTGTAGAATATGGCTTCTTCTATCTGGACATCTCTGATTGCGTCGACCCCGCCGAGCCTGAAGCGCTTACGCGCCTTGCTCGGGACTTCTTTGCTCTATCACAGGCTGAGAAGGACAAGATTTCACTAAAGCATCAAGACTTTGCCCGAGGTGTGGATGCAAGAATTTTTCCCTCAGGCTCAGTTCACAGCCTCACTTCCCGCATTTATCACAGGTTACCAAAGACTAAAGGAAAACATCACGAATGGAAAGGCAGATAATCACGAAGCCATTGACTTCTACAAGCCAGTAGAGAGCCCAGACAGGTCGCGGCCGCTCTGGGGAGAAAACCAGTGGCCAAGCGTCCCGGGCTTCCAGATAGCGTATGAGAAATGGATCGAGAAAATGAAGAAACTCGGGATGAGCGTCATGGAAGCGCACGTATCTGTTTTATCGCGTGGCATGCAGCAGACTGAGCGGGACACCAGAATGGCACATGGGTTAGGGATGACCGCAGAGGAATGGCGCGAGCTTCGTGCGCAAGTGGATGACAGTTTCTGGGTGATGAGGATCATTGGTTCGTCTTCGTTGGACCCCCATCTTAGTCTCCATGTAAGGCAGAAAGAATTGATGTTGACTCATCGTCTTGTAGGTTACCCGCCCCTTCCTGACGACCATGACGGTTTCTCTTGTGGTGCACACAAGTGCGTTGATGGTTGAGCCTCGATCAGCTATTACTTTAACTTGTCCACAGGGACTATGGATGCCTGACGTAACTATAGTTTCCTGATGAAAACATGTGTGGGACACTCTCTAATGAGACGATTTTAGTCTTCTTTACGCAGACCCTACCAGATCAGCACTCCAAGTGTTCTTGCGAAAACGTGGAGAAGTCCCAGGAACCATCGATGGACTCCCAGACGAACACGGCAGTGAAGAAGGGACCTGGATTGACGCGGATCCGCTCCCAAACTGTATTGTCTGTAATATTGGCGAGAGTGAGTCCATTTGTATACCCGAAAGACTACTTGCTTGAAAAGACGCAGTGTGGGAGATCTGGACAAATGGCCTGTACAAGAGTACGTTGCATCGAGTAGTACACAGAGGATTGAATTACCGGTATATTCTATGGTTCTGGGTGCGTCTTCGTCGACTGATAGTGATCCCTCCATAGTGTTTCGTACGATTTCAAGGCTGTTCCATGCATTCCAGTACTGACCCTCTTTAAGCGTTCCATTTTTCTTCGAGCCGAACTTCACGGCGCACATCAAGCCATTGCCAGCCGCATTGCGTGCCATCGCGGAAAGGGGCGACACATCCCACGAGATTTATAAGCCAGTTTTGTACGGCGATTTTCTGATGAAGAAAGTTGGGAGTAACTTTGCTATCGATGGCCGAAGAAAGTACGATTAGCTGTTGGCAGGAATTTACGGTGGTAGAACTTATCCCATTAATAGCGTGTTAGCCTGTAAGGTCGTCTGATTTCAATGCGGAAGGCTACTACCAATAAATTCATGCACTCGTTACGTCACGTGTCAACTTCCGAATTGCCAGTACTAGTGGATAGATGAACGCTTTGGCCCGTAGATTGGATCATCAACACCGATTACTCTCACACTGTTCGTCTTGGAGATTTCTCGTTGTGAGGTCGATGTCGTACGAAGCATCACTATCAAGGCTACCTTCCCCCTTGAAAGATCTGGTTGCCAATGCACAAGCAGACACAGGAAGAACCGATACTGACAAATTGGAAGTGGTGGACTGGATAAATAAAATCGCTGCTGGGGATATCGTAAAATCAGAGCATTTTTCTGTGAGCTCGTTGTCACGAGGTGCGAGGCCAGTTGACAGCTACTCCTAGGAACTGGAATCTGTTTTGGTTCCCCGAACATATATCGTCAGCAATTACCTCACAACTGCTGATGTTGCGCTGTATGGGGCCCTTCATCCAACACTGGTATGACACGCATGTCCCGATCCCGGTGCTTCTGGTCTTACTCCAGCCCAAGTCTCAGCTGCAGCCAACTCAGTACTACGCGACGCCTGCGATCACTCGTTATTTCGATCACATTCAAGCGCTGCCGTCGGTACGAGCTGCGGCGCAGGAATTGTCACCAGCGTTCTTCACTGTACCCTTTGACTTTGAGTCCGCTCCCAAGATCGAGAGAAAGCAAGAACTCCCGAAGAAGAAGGAAAAGACGCCAAAAGCTGTCGATCAGCAAGCAGCAGGAGAGAAGGTTTTAGTCAGTGAAAATTCAAAGGAAGCTGCCGGAGAGCCTCCCAAGGAGCAGAAGGAGAAAAAAGAGAAAAAGAAGGATGCCGCCACCATTGCTGAGGATGGAGCGAAAAAGACCAAGGGAGGTGGTGGTGGTGGTGGGAAGACCCCTGCTGAGGATACCGGAGAGCCTGTACCGTCGATGATAGACTTGAGAGTCGGCCACATTGTTGATGGTAGGCTGCCTGGACATTTGCTGCGCTAGCTGACAGTCGTTTATTAGTGAAGAAGCATCCCGATGCAGATGGTCTTTACATTGAAGTAGGTTTTGAATTACACGTTATATTTTACTCACTACATCTGCCGGAATATTATCTTTTACAGCAAATAGATCTTGGCGAAGAAACTGGCCCTCGTACAGTAGTGTCCGGTCTCGTCAACTACATACCAATAGAAGAGATGCGCGACAAGTATCTCGTTGCAATCGTACGTGAATGTGGTTTTCTCTGAAACAAATTCTTTGACTGATCATACTTCTGACTTCGCCTAGTGCAACCTTAAACCCGCAAATATGCGTGGCGTGAAAAGTTTCGCTATGGTTCTTGCCGTGCGTGCATTCATGAGTAGCGTGTCTCAATTAGACATCGTTCACAGGCAACGTCAAAAGACGGGAAGGAAGGGGGTGTTGAGTTGATCCAACCTCCCTCTGGATCAAAGCCTGGCGAACGCGTGTACTTCGAAGGCCCTGAATATGAGGGTAAGCTTGTTGATCCTTCGGGTGCGTACTTATTCCCGAGTTGATATCAGATGCCCAACCGGTATCCCAAATGAATCCCAAAAAGAAAATTTTCGAGACCATCCAACCCGGTATGTGCTAGGGTAATATTTTTACTTGGACAATCAATTAACCAGTACCTTTGCGCATCAGGTTTCACAACTCTAGACACCAGAGAAGCGGCTTGGGTCAACCCCATGACCCAAACTGTCCATAGAATCCGCACCAAGGACGGCGTCTGTGTTGCCCCTACTTTTGTTGGGGCATCCTTGTCATAGAAAATTCGAAGTACATAACGCAGAAAAAATATTCCAAATTTCGTATTCCGACTCTATTGTCGCTAAAATTACTAGGAAAACATGCTGGTGGCCTCGTTGTTCTTCACTTACAGCGTTGCACCATCGACGTCGACGTCTACATTAGGTATGGGCCCAGTAAACCAATGACGAGCCGAAAGGATCCAGTAGCCAGATGCGAGGAGGAACATGGACAAGACGATCACCACAGCATAGCCTGTCGTCGTGTCATCTAAATGTCCCGATACAACATCGGATAACAGAAAAGGCTTACTCATTGTCTGCGGGTTGGGAGTTCGAGACCAGGGGAATAGTAACATCACCACCATGAAAGCAACCCACGCAACCCCCAGCGCTCCAATAAATCGCGACCAGCGTCCGAGATTAAAGGGTCCCGGTTGAAATTTGTTGTTCCCGGTCGTTATGCGGAAATAGATTGGTGTAACGTAGGAGATGTAAAGGCCGATCACCGAGGAACTACAGGTAAGGAAAACTTGAACAACACTACCGCAAAAGGTGTGCAATGAGCTGGCGTACGCTGCAAGTGAGTCAAGTCCTGTTGCTGAGAAGGATAACACTCCGCAAACTGCCGATATCAGTATAACGAACCACACTGCATTCACTGGGGTATAGTTATGTCGGTTGATTCGTTTCCACCAGCGTGAACCAGGGAGTGCATTGTCCCTGGAGAGAGCAAACACAACTCTGGAAGCATCAATAGTTTGGGAACACCCGGCCAAGTACTGGATTTCTCTCAGATGACCATATCATAGAACAAGGGCGTGACTAACCTGAAGTACGACAATGGACCACCAGAGAACAAATGTACCTTTCCTGCCCAAGACGTTCAGGTAAACATCTCCAATTGGCAGCACAAGCTTTGATTGTAATGCCTCTGGGACTGAAGCTGTGGAGAACGATACCGCGATGTACATCAACCAGCCAAAAATTTCGGTTCCTAGTACCCCAACCATGATCGCAATTGGAGCTGCCCAGGCTGCATTCGACGTTTCTTCTGCAATGTGTGCCGCAGAATCGTCTCAAAGGAGCGGCCGATAAGTTAAAATCAACGCTTGAGACAATCGTCTACTCACACCCTGTCAGAGACCACATCGGCTGAGTAAATGATAGGATAAACGCCCAGACGTCTGTCCAAGGTCAGACAGCATATGCCTTGATCGAGAAAAAGGCCTACTATTAGACCAACCAGTATTATTTTCAAACTGGGTGAATGCGACCACAGGAGAAACCAGTCCCCTGGAACAAACAAGTAGCGATATAATAGCGCCAATCGTCGTGGCCACTGTTCATGATGAATTTACAGCACGATCAGTAATATTACTACCACGTACACACGACGATGAGCACCGGCACCGTCATCCGAGCCAGGACACCTGTACCAGAGGAGCAAATGATACCCTGGGTTATGTTTACTGTGACTAGTATCCCGAATGTCGCTCCAGGGCTTAACACCACAGCGCCATCAGTGGCCATCGTAATTCCAGTTGTGATTAGCTCTGCGCTAATAATATGATGGACAACACAGTGGAGTAAATGAAGAACAATACCAACCACGTATAGTTCATCGAGCAAATCAGGGTGATTTGGCCAGTAACGTTGGCCCAACCGGTAATCCAAGAAGCAAGCGCAGATCGCTTTTCGGACGCCATCTTAGCAGCGAAGTAATAAAGTCCTGCGCTCGTCCTTTTGGGGAGGGTCAAGATCAGATGGAGACACACTGGGAATCAGAGAAAGGTGACACACGGCATGGAGGATGCCAACTCTGCCATGGATGCTGCGACACATGTAACGAATATGCAAGGAATGAACCAGCCCCACACCATGGCAAAATGACCACCTAAGGCAACTCACATCAAGACGAACACAATTGCAGGGCCTGTCACTCACCTGCTTGGAGAGGGAAGGAGTACCCAACAGTAACGCCACACGAGACGGCCAATATGGAAAGTGAGAACGATACTGTCTCGAGAAGCTGGTATATAGACATTTTCATTCTTGTCGCGTGATACTCATCGTGTTATGCACGTACCGAAAATTCTCTTTTGAGCTCGCTCTTGTAACCAAGTTTTCTCAGTAAGGCGTCGTCCGCACGGTGAATGACAGTCAGTGCTTTAGGACTGTTGCTATCGGAGAACCCGATTTCGAACCCGATTTCCTTCAAGTTAGCCATTTCACAGTGCAGGAAGGAGAGGAATTTCTGGGGATAGAGAGCAACTGCGCCATCTTGGTATATATGTGCACAGGAAACCCAGGAAAACTGCAGGTAACCGTCCGCGCTCGGGTGACGCGGCATCACACTGAGTTACCGAGAGTGTATCTAACCTCACTTGGGCTAGGCTCTGTCGAAGGCATTCGTCCTCTGCGAGAGAATCCCCGCCTGGAACTCCACGTTCAAGACGATCAGCTCCGACCAAGCTACCAAACACGTGAGCGAAGCAAACGAGGCAGGCTTGGCGATCATCGATCAACCCCTTGCAACTTATCGACGCACCGATCGTACTCGACTCCCGCAAGTTATAACCAGCTGCTCTGCTGCCGCATTGAATACGGCCGTAAGGTCGCCTAAATTGTTTTAATTTAGTTCGGCTGAACCCGCTGCTTGGCTCCGGGTACTATCGTTGCTTCCTTAGTGAAAAAAAACATGGTATTTCATTTTTAACCTCTCAACAACACCCTCTATACATCTCTGTATGACACTACAGATACAGTATATGTTAATACATC
>JBBPKE010000062.1:0-48506 GCA_038089095.1 Tylopilus orsonianus | reverse complement strand
TGCGGGCAGCGGCGGGGGGGTCGACGCCGGAGATGCCGAACCAGGCGGAGGCGAAGACGCCGTGGGGGACAGGGAGGGGGACCGGATCGGGGGCGGAGAGGCAGGTCTGGAGAGCGCTGGAGACGGCGGTGCGGACAGCGTGGGTAAAGTCCGCCTCGGACATGTAAGAAAAATTGGACGGGCCGGCGAGGGCGCGGCCGACGATCTTGCCGTCACGGTCCGCGATGACGGCCGAGGTCTTGGACCCACCGCAGTCGACGCAGAGGAAGAAAGACATGGTGAAAAGATAAGATTCGACGTTCTCACACGGGGACCAAGATGTTGTTGCGCTCCCCCCACCACGCGGTGTCTCTACCCCGCAGGTCGATCTTTGCCCATCTGCTTGGCGTCTCCCCGGATGCCCCGGGCCTTGTCGGTGGCTTCCCCGCTGACTCACCCGCGTTCGTTGACGCAGACACCGGCGCGGTGCTCTCCCGCGCGGACCTCCGCCGGTTTGCCCTCCAGTTTGCGCATTCGCTGCACCACCTCCCCACCCCGCTCGCCGTCTCCCCCGGCCCCGCGCCGACGCTCCTCGTCTTCTCGCCCAACAGCCTTGCCTGGCCGGTTGTCCTCCACGGCACCGCCGCCGCCGGATTCCGTGCGACCCTTGCCAACAGCGCCTACACCGCTCCCGAGCTTGCCCGCCAGTACGCCGATGCCCGCGCCCACCTCGTCTTTTCCCACCCGACTCTCGTCCCCATTGTCCAAGACGCTCTTCGCTCCCTCGGCTGCACTGACGCCGACATCCGCGCCCGCCTCGTTGTGCTTACCACCCGCTGCCTCACCCGCTCACCCGACCCCGACCCCTTGCCCACGGGCTATACCACCCTCGACGCGTTCATCGGCCGTGGCCCGCTCGCCCACGAAGTTGCCTTCGATGGTCCTCTTGCCGACTCCACGCTTTATCTCTGCTACTCGTCCGGCACCTCTGGCAAGCCCAAGGGTGTCGAGACCACACACTACAACCTCGTCTCCCTCATCGAGGTCCTCCGCCCCGCATGGCCCCGTACGACCCCTGCCCTCCCTGGAACCGACAGCCCCGACGTCTTTTTTGGTACGGTCCCGTACTACCACATCTACGGCGCGATCAAGCTCCTGCTCTTTCCCCTTGCGCTAGGAACCCCGACCGTCATCATGGCGGGCTTTGATCCCGCCCGCTTTTGCAACGCCGTAGCGAGGTATAGGGCGACGACCCTCTTCGTTGTGCCCCCCATGCTCGTCGTGCTCGCCCACCATCCCGGTAAGTGCATACGTGCATGTGTGTGAGACGGCCCGCTGATGTATCGAACAGCGATTGACATGTACGACATGACGTCGGTGCGCATCATCTACTCAGGCGCGGCGCCGCTTAGTGCAGACCTCGTCGCGGCCATCCGCACACGTCTGCACAGCGTCGGTGCCAACGTCGTCGTCAGTCAGGGTGCGTCCGCTATCCCTTTCCATCATGCTAGCCTACTCATGTGCGATGTCAGCGTATGGTTTGACAGAGACCTCCCCGACGGTCACACTACTGCACCCCGACGATGCCAACGCGCACTTTGGCTCTGTCGGCCGGGTACTCCCCAACCTCGAGCTCCAGCTCGTCCAACAGGACGGGGGTGAGGTGCGTAACGCGAGCTGGCGCTCGACCTCGCTGACCTGTGCACAGGTGATCACCGACATGGACAATGCAGGCGAGATCTGGGTGCGGGGGCCGACGGTGATGAAGGTGCGCGTCTACATGGCGTCGTAACCGCGGAAATGCTCATGCGGATAGGGCTACTTGGGCAATCCGAGTGCGACAGCTGCGGCGATCACACCCGACGGGTGGTTCAAGACGGGGGACATTGCCATTGCCGACGCCGAGGGCTTTCTCACGGTCGTCGATCGACGGAAAGAACTAATCAAGTACAAGGTGCGTGCACGTGTGCGAGTCAGGTAGGCGAACGCTGACGCATAGTATGTAGGGTTTCCAAGGTTAGTTTGTGCATGATGTTGTCTGAATAGGCTGATGGGCAGTCTAGTGCCTCCTGCGGAACTGGAAGGGCTGATTCTGCAGCATGTGAGCGTGGCGGACGTCGCTGTCATTGGGATCAAGAGCAAGGAGGAGGCGACCGAGTTGCCGAGGTCCGTGTATGCGCATGTCATTTGTCCTCGCTGATCCGATAGTGCAGGGCATATGTCGTACCGACGCGCCCCATTCTGCCCAGCGAGATCAGTGCATTTGCGCTGGACGTGCAAGCGTGGGTAGCTAATCGAGTGGCAGCGCACAAAAAGTTGCGGGGTGGAGTTGTTGTGATCGATCAGATCCCCAAGAGGTACGTTGAGACGGACTAGTGTGCAGCCAAGAGGCGCTGATAATATCCTCAGCGCTTCGGGCAAGATTTTACGACGTGCATTGCGCGAGAGGGCCAAGAGCGAGGTGGGCCATGGACAGGTAGGGTCGCGTTCAAAGCTCTGAGCCTACCAGTATATTGCCCTAGCGTGTCGTGTTTGGGGTATCACATCCAATAATGTCATTCTGTACGTATGTGAATCTGCAACTTGCTCCTCAACTCGGGGACGACGTCTTTGCCCCTGCCTTCCACCGAAAAGTCGCAGAGGTATGGCGCGCTATGCGTCCAGGTTCTCAGTACCCATGTGCGGCAAGAGGGTTTTGCGGATATGCGAGCAGACGGGGGTCGACAGCCGGCTCGTTATTAGGCATGAGCCCAACAGCTGCAAGCTGTCTGCATGTCAGTGCTGACCGTTGTGGCCTGGACGCGCGCGAATCCGATGGATCAGCGGCCCGGGGGGGTGCTCGTCCTAGTGGGATATCGGCTGACCGCACGCACTCTCACCAGCCTAGAGCATGTATGTGAGCATGGGCATGCACTCACTCTCACATTCATGTTCATGTTTCTGTGGTTGCGTCTGTGGTGCATGTTCAGGTAAGCCTTTGAACACCTACGCGATGAGTAGCGGTTCACCCGTCGATTGTCTACTGATCAACTTCTTCAAACCGGTTTGTTCACATGGAATCTCGACCTGACAGTAGCCTCCTCTCCTCGGCGCTTTGCCCCGCCCTATCATCTCGCCTGACCTTGAGCACCTCGTGCCATGTCACCCAAAACGACACAGACAGGGTGCTTATATTCCGCATCTGCGTGTAGCGTCGATATTCTGCAGTTGTATTATCGGCTGCGTTTCCTACTATATCGTACTGATACGAAGAACAGCTACGCAGGCGAAGTCAATCATGGCAAGCCCTGTCCGGTCTGACATAATGGTCAAGGCTACTTCGGAGGTATCCCACAGAGCATTTAATTGAAGCACTACTCCGTCAGAGGCCCATAGTTGCCCGTGTCACCGACGAGTCCGGAATCATTGTGCGTGTGCGACACCACCAGTGCGTTGTTGTAGTGGTCCAGTGCTCGGGAACCCCCAGCGATGCCCTCTTGCGCCATGTTCTCAACCTCCAAGGCAGCACAGGATACTCTGCACGGATGATCGCCTCTCCAACTGGGACAGCGGCCTGCCTTGCCTTGTATAACCACCAATATCCTCGGGCCTGCCGATCCCACTGGCCATACACATAGGATAGCACCATGCGCATCAACCGCCTTGCCGTGTGCACCCACGCCCACGTGGAAGTCGTGGAAAATCGTTGACAACTACCTTGATCCAAGCCCACGCGACATATCTCGTCCGTCGTGTGCACCTTGCAGTTCTATCCCGAGTGATGCTCACGAAGACGCGCGCGTAGCAACACAGAGACAATGAGGACCTTGTTTGCATCCCAAGGTCTTGCTTCGGCGACCTAGTACTTGTCCAGGACGAAGTCTTTGCACAGCATGGCGGGGTGGGAACGTGCCGATGGCTCGATGTACGAGACGCGTGTCGAAGAGTGAGCCCTTCAACCGCGTCTGCGTGCTGGGGGATGGCACCCTTGGACAGGCTCGCGCATTTGATTTCGGCCGTAATGGTGGGAGTACAGCTTTGGAGACGTGGGACGAACAGGGCTAGGGCCGCGAGGTGGTGCGCGAGATAGGCGTCGAGAACCGTGGGGAGGGATTCAGCATACTGGACATCCTTGAGCCACTATCCGTACATGGCATGTACGGGGATGCTGTGCACCTTGAATGTTGAAATGGCCCGCCTCAACCCTGGGAACGAGCCCAAGGGGGGAAGTGCAACGTCAAGGACCGCTTGCTTCACGGTTCCCTGCATGTGCGAGTTTATTTGACTGGCGTTGAGGGAGGACAGTGAACTGCAGACCGAAATGTATGGAATGGAGAGCCAATCAGAGGCATTAGTGACAGCCGAGGGGGTCTCGGATGATGTCCGTTCCACGTCTCGATGAACCAGGTGTGATGATTCGTGGGCGTTGCTCACGTGTTCCGGTTCTCGTCAAATGTATCACCATGCGACAATCCGAACGCTGAGAGTAAGGTCAAAATAGAAGTAGAGAAAGTGGGGGCGACTGCCGGAAGAAGAAAGAAGCAGTGAGGCAGTCGGCATGCGCGGGCTCCTAGTACGAAGACGAGATGGCTCCGGGAATCCACGTGAAAGCTGGCGAATTCAGAGGCAGCCGTCGAGAAATGTGTACAACTTCTTACAGCTATTTGCGAAGCGATACTGAAAACACGTTTCAAAGATCGCGCCTCGACTAATTGCTGGGGGTGCAACTCGGGGCGCACACAGTTCCACCAAGCAGGATGCGAAAAAGTGAAGCGGTCTATAAATCTGATTGATGAATCCGCAGCTTGACGGGCACGTCGGTCAGCAGCACATCTAAAGTAACGGCAGTCGTTTGGATGTCAACAAACCCTCCTGGGGGCGCGACAACGCGTCAATGCCACCTACGCGTAACCACTGCTTGAAGCAGAGTCTATTCATACGCCCACCTTGTCACGCTGTTATAGTCTGTTGACTGATATTTCAATCTCGCGTCCCCTAATACACGACTTGGCTTCTGATCAGAGGTAGCCATGGAATGTATTCCTGTAGTTTGCGGCTAAATGATCAAACCTGTCAGACCCCACGATAGTCAAAACGGAGTATACCAACTTAGTTATTGCACATTGTTCTATCCATGATCCATTTTCCACTCGATAAGCTTGTCCCAAATTTACATAGACATAGCCATGCTCTTAAAGAGCTCATGGAAATTATCTCGTACTTTTCTTTGGGGTGTGTAAGGCAGAACCTGCTGATCAGTGGGTTTGTCATTGCTTTACCCACTTGTCATATCTGTACCCATGATAGTGTCAGGCCTCTCAACTCTTTCCAAGCCACCATCTGAATTCTGTATTGGTGATGACGGGGCCATAGGAGAGGAAAACAATTCGTTCAATATGCTCTGTTTGGCTCCAGTCATATCAATCACAGTATGGTAAGCTCTAGGGTCCCGCCCCTAGCGGTTAGCCGAGGCGCGATTTTTGAAACATGTCTTTCCGCAGACGAAACAGTACTCTGCCCGTGGCTGTCGGGGTTCTCATGTTCGACCAGTTTTCTTGCGAATAGCTGGAGCATATAAATGCAGTGACTACAATTCATGGATCGCTGATTGGCTTTGAACACGAAAAAGGAACGAGACAAAGGTATCTTGCATGGCAACCTCTCACTCATGTGGCCACTGAGGGGTAGTATGTCCTTATAGAGACCTCTTGATCAGGTCACCCGCGTGGACGTGTATACTTCGTGGTGGGAACTAGCTCTCTGTCATCTTATCTTGTTCTCAGCCTCGAAGAGACGTCCCCTGTGCAATATTAGCCGTGAGCCAAATCAACCGAAATAACTTTAACTGATTGTTCAGGGCATGGACGCTTCGCTTCTATGTGAAGGCATATTGTCCCCAGTCATTCTAGTCTGTGCGAACTTGAAGCAACACCGAGCGAAAACGAAACGATCCAAGCTCGACTTCGACCCAGATGAGGCTCGAGTGGTTTTCTTTTGCCATTCCGCTAATGACTATAAAATCTCTCAACGCGTGAGTTGGGTATCCACTCCCACTTTACCACAATGTCGACCAACAAGGCCAAGCTAGAAGCCCTCTTGACGCTAATCAACTCGGCCGCTTACGAGGCTATCGCGGAGTATGAGAAAGTGGGGGGAGATCTCCCTTCCATCGACTCCACGGAACCTCACCCCTTTGATGATGCTCTCGACCAAGTCGTGCTGAAGAAGATCATTCGGACCCTCGAAGGTGCATGCGCTCAGCTGTGCACTACCCTTGCACCCCCCGCACACTCCGCTATTAATGTAGGCCTTGGATCCCCATTCTCTGAGTATATCAATGCTCACATCTCCCCCCCTAGCTCGTGCAGGTGTACGACTATGCTTGTGTCCGTGTTGTTCTCCGAGAAAATATTACCGATGTCCTTGTGAATTACCCCAAGGGCATCCATGTCAATGAACTCTCTCGGATTGTCGGGATCGAACCCAAGAAGCTCTCGCGTGTGCTGCGTCTCTTGGCTACCAGGGGCTGCTTCAACGAAGGTTTGTCGCGTTCTTCGTCGGTTAGCGGATCTTACAGCTTACGTGGGTTTTCAGTGGACACCGACACCTTTGCAAACAACCGGCTTTCTTTGATTCTGCATAGCGAGCATCCAGTCCGCCACATGGTCAACCTTCACGTCGAAGCGGCTGCCAAGGGTGCCTCCGTGCTGTACGATTCCTTGAAAGACCCAAGGACTGCGTACTCTGAAGAGCCTGACCATGCCCCTGTCATGTATGCCAACAACAAGGAGGGTATCACTGGCACGTTCTTCGACTGGATGAGACAAGAAGTAATGCAATCTTGAGCTCATGTCTAATTCATTCATCTCACACTGTTTTTCAGGATTCCCGAAGAAACGTACGTTCAGATATACGTTGATTCCTTCGTCACTTTGTAACGCTGCACATAGAGCTACCATCACTCCATGAAAGGACTCAGTCTTATCATGGGCTCGCTCGCAGTTCTGACTCGTGCGTGCCATTCATTTGACCTACCGCGAGCGTATCTAACCACTCACTCAGAGTTTCCCTTTGAAAATTATTCTACCATCGTCGACGTCGGTGGCGGTATCGGTGCCTTCTCCCTCCCGCTCGCGAAAACACACAAGCACATCAAGATCACGGTCCACGACTTGCCAGAGGCACTCGTTCAGGCCCGAGGGGCGAGTACCCTGTTTCGTTTTAAACTTGTTCAGCACGCTTTACTTACCCTGTTGTCAGGCATGGGCACGTGATTGCCCCGAGGCAGTCCGAGAAAACCGAGTCGAGCTCGCGGACCTCAACTTTTTCACCGATGTGCCTGTCAAGGGTAAAGACCTCTACTACGTATGTCGAAATCCATCCCACCAATAACCGCGTGCTGTGATGACATGACTGACTCGGAATGGATTTGGTAGCTCCGCAATATCATTCACGACTGGCCTGATCGCGAGTCGAGTGTTATCCTTCGCAACGTCCGTCAGGCACTGGCGCCCCACAGTCGTGTCCTAATCCGTGAGTTCAGAATCATTCCGAATCCCACCACCATACTCATCCACCAACACAGACGACTACGTGCTGCGCGAAATCAGTCGTAAACAAGCCGAGGCCGAGGCTGTCGCCCTCGGTGTTACTGTGGTCCGTATTCCCTAGCTTTGCTTGGACCGTCGTTTGGAGGGAAATTCCTAACGCATGTTCGCAGGCCCCTGAGCCCATGCTTCCTAACTTTGGTGTTGGAAACATGCGTATGTACCAACAAGACATTTCGATGTGGCTCCTGCACAATGCCAAGGAGCGCACGCTGCAGAATTTCCTGGAACTAACGTAAGTCCAGTAGTGGGACGACCGGCCTTGCATTGCCACTAACACCGGTCCCCTACAGGAATGCCGCCGGCTTGAAGCTGGAGAAGGTCTGGGATCTCGCGGAGGCTTGCGTCCTCGAATTCTCCGCCGCATAAGGGACGCGGAGTTGACACAAAATGTCTGGTGCCTCATTGGGGCAATGTGTTTATTAGCTGTGTGTTCATCCACACATGCTGTTGGGGCACAGGAAATAGAGGGGAGTTCACACATTAATCCACAGCATCTTCAGGCATATGTATTATGTATAGTACTGAAATTAAACTGGGTAACATCATCAAAGTAGGCTCAAAGATAGACGAGGCATGTGGAGGTCATGAGAATCACCACAGCGTCTGAATCAGCTTCCACACCTTCATCACGCCAGTTCCGACACTGGTACGACGATAATTAGCCAGGGTCATCAGTGCATCGCACGACTTTCACGTACTTTGCGTGTTCGACCTGATCCAGTGGGACCCACCGTGCGTTGTCAACTGTGACAGCCTTCTCGGCCTTGGAGTATCTGGACAGCTTGGAACGCTTTCCAGGTTGACCCTGCACCGCCGTGGGTTTCTTATCTGATAACGAGCTAGGTGGGCAGTGCAGTTTGGGAGGCTCATCCCCACCACCTTCCAAAAGCACCCATTGCACACGATAAGTTTTCCGGATATGTGAGAACACATGAACGACATCTCCTGCGGGCTTGACATGCACGATACGCATATCTTTATTTGCGTTGTCGTCGTCCTTGGCATCTCCACTCCCCGATTTGGAGTGATCCCGTGGCTTAGAGTCTATATATGGAGTCAAAGGTGGGTCGACGAGCAAGTCCTTGAGAAGGCCATTGGGAATTTCAGCCACTTTGGCCGCAGTCGCAGACGCACCCGTAATGTTGGGCACCGTTGGGAACTCGTCCAATCCGGCGAGAAGTCCTACGGGTTAATACAATGCCGATCAGTTTTCATCGTCATAAATGTAAATCGGAGGGTGGGAATGTGCTCGTGGGTGCGCGCAGGACAGATACTCACCACCTTCGGGCCGGCGAACGAGTAGAAAGAACCGCTTGCTGTTATCCGCCGTGCGCCATTCGATGACGTTGACGGAATCTAGCTCTTCACGTGCCTTCTTCCGCTCGACTTTCATGGGATAGATAGTGACTAAACCCGTATCCAAGTCATCTACCGGTAGCGGTTCACAGAGGGTGCACAGTTCTTCAATGTCAGTTTCATCCTTATCCGAACCCTATTGGGAACGTTGGGAACGTCAATTGAGATAACAGATCCACACAAGCAAGAGATTGTCTTACGGAATCAGACTGCGTTCTTTGATATGCACGACACCAAGGTCGCAGGGGACAGTCCCCACATACAGGATCCCTGACCTTGCATACGGTACTTCCGAGCTCGATCAGTGCCTGATTAATATCACCCGGGCGCAATGAATGCCGAACAAATGCTTCTGCGCCTGCCCACAATATGTCCTGGGCCAGCTTCGCTTTCGGAGGCGCGTACAACGCCAGGAAGCGTGTCAACAGTCGAATGACATTCCCATCCAGCTAGGAATTAAACGCATTATGCTCAAAATATAGGCTCGAAAGCTAACAAAAGACTTACGACAGGGGCACATTGGTTGTAAGCGATGGAACAGATGGCACCCGCGCTGTAACGACCGATCCCGGGTATTTTTGCTTGCATGTCCTTTGCATTGTCTGGAAGCCGACCGTCGAGCTCCTTGACTGCTTTCTGCGCACCGCTCAGTAACCTGGCAGCGCGCGAGTAATAGCCAAGGCCTTTCCAGAGGCCGTTGACTGTGTCGATATCCGACGCGGCGAGATCTCGGATGGTCGGGAATCTGGAAAATGTCAGAGCGGCACCCCACAGACGTGTACCGAGAAGTACACGTACGTACTTCGTCATCCATTTGTTATAATAGGGTATCACGGTCGCAACTTGGGTCTGCTGAAGCATAACTTCCGACACCCAGACCTATGACCGCGTCAGTGAACATCATGAAGCGACAGGTTGTTCCTGAGAACAAACCTCATACGCACGCTGCGCTCTGCCCTCCTCGTCCAATGAAGCATCAAAGGGTTTTCTCCAGGGCATCCCCCGGACTTTGTGTATTTGCCCGTACCAGTTCAACAATGCGTCTCGGATGGGGTCAACGCCTACGATGATGTGCCATGACGTCGGATGTGTGGGTAGAGCACTTGCACTGAACACAACGCTTTCTTGCCGACTGACGGTGCTTGTTGCGGATGCGCGCGCACGTTTTGACTCTCGACGCGTCGGACGCGTGTTTTTGGTCCTAGACTTGGGTGTCTCGTAATAGGATGATTCAGAATCAGACGGTTCAAGAAACTCGTTGGCATCAGTATCGGTATCAGTGTGAGTACGCGTACGTTTGGCCATGTTGGAATGGATTTCGACCGACGTAGCGATACGGCCTAAACTCCGCTACTACGCAGCGAACACCAGTGCACTTGTTCGTAATAAGGTAATATTGTACTATAATGCAAAGGTTTTCCAGTGAATAGACGAGCACTTGTATGTCCCTTCCTGCCAAAATGCTTGTTGATAATGCATGATCCACATAATCCAAGGCTTTTTGGTGCCCCCAAATTGTATCCATTGTAGGCAGGTGCACTGTACTAGTATGATTTCTTATGACACATGTCACTGAAGGCACAGTTTTCTAAATCTACTATTCAGTATGAAATACTATATGATACAGGAAAGTGTTATCATCGAACAAATCACATATCTTGAGTTCTGTAAAGCTTGGCCTAATCTGATTATATTTCAGTCGTGTTGAACCTCAGTGGTGGAGTCTTTTCTCGGTACGTGACATTGACGAGTTTATGTACGATGCGATGGGTATACTCCGACAAGTTAGTAGATAATGTAACTTATCTCGAATACAAAAGTTTGTGCAAAGTCATGAACACGCACTCCTCGAATGCTGGAGACACTCTATAGTAGCGGGATCATCTCCACTTTGCGCAATCTCACTTGGTGACTCTAGCTAAACGAACCCTCAAGCTTCAGTCCTTGTGCTCCTGTGTGACGAGCCGCGTCTGTCCGCCTGGCAGTATACTCCTTCTCCTACGTGCACGCTCCAGCGGTGGTAAATCGTCCTCTTTTGATCGGATGCTGACATCCGGATCTTGTGCTGTGAGATCGCGTCATGAGACTGGAATCGCATGGACGAGGCAGAACGTAGACATCAACATACAGGGTGACGCATCGACACCGCCTGCGCTATCATCGTCATTGTCCGCCTCCGAAGACATGTGCAGAGGTACCGCATAGTCAGGACCCGGAGAGGTGGGGATCAAGTGTTTCGGAAGCACAGACCGACGGCGCTATACATATAATGTAAATAATGTTGGAAACAAAAAGGAAAGTGCGAGGACAGCACCTTGTTGTTACCACCTGCCACATTGATCACGTCCACGTCGACCTTGAATTTCTCCTCGTCTACCCTTGCACGTTTTTCGGCGCACTCAACTACCCATGCGATACCGACCACAGAGGGTTTCGGATCATTCAACATACTACATCGCCAGGCAGCAATGTAGGCAAGTAAGTGGCCAGCAGAAAAGGATGGAAAATAAACCCACCGATACCGCATCAGTGTGTTCGGGAGTCCGTTCTTGTATACGATGTGCGTGCATGTCTGGCCAAGGCGGCCCATAATCTACATTCTCCAGATTACAATCAGGCTTGACCGCGAAAGAGAAGGTCCTCACCCTAGCACCAAGCCCCTTCAACATGTCAACAAACAAGCCCCCCGCATCGTCCCCTTGTTCCGTCCGCACATCTACAAATATAGCACACCGCTTCAGGATCTTGAGCGACGATTTCTTGACGCCGCCTGAACTATTCAGCGTCTCACCGCCAAGCCCAGCATCGCCATTGCCATGCACCTCACTGCTCCCACAGGGATCGGTACTACTAGAGTCGCCGAGGACAGGACTTTCTTTACTTACCCCGGTCGAACTTCGCAACCCGGTGCGTGTCCCGACCGCTCTCGATTTCGGCGGGGTAGGTGTGTGCGGCAGAGATGAAAGGCTCTCTGAAAGCGCATGGAGCGCCGACGAGGCCGGGTTGAGCGTCGAGGATAACATGGCTCGCTGCTTTCCCTTGTCCGCCGAGATAGGCGAGAATGTCAAATCAATATCGATCCCATTGTCCGAGTGAACAACCGTTTGAAGTGGTGGCTTCTGAGAGGCACCGCTTCCCCCTCTGCTCATCGGCATTTTAATCGAGACATCTTGCATGGCCGCGTCTTGTCTAGGATCGTCGCTTGCCGTGGGAGATGCAGCCACATCCTCTTCACCCTCAGCACCCTTCCCAGCGCACAAGCCCAACCTCAATGTGGGCTTACCAACTCCCGAGCTATCCCTGTCAAGATCACTGGTGGGCCCTGATCGTTTGACCGGACTGCCCGCCACAGCTGGTAAGCTCGTCTTCTTGCTTGCCCTGTCTCCTGTCTTGCCAAAAATACCAATCGTCCCCCTCCCGTTCCTCGACCCTCCAACGTAGGTCCCATCACGGCTCCGCATCCTCTTTGCCACTGTTGATCCAAACTCCGTGGTTGTTGTCGCACGCTTGAGCGACGAAGCAGTAGGACGCGAAAACGTTGCCCTTGATCCCCACACTGTAGACGCTGCAGGTAATGATACATCATCTTTGGCTCTCCTCTTCCCTTTACCATTCTCCGGTGTACTTTCTTCCTCACCAACACCGTCTACTGTGACAAATCCCAAACTGGTATTTGGGCGGCTCGGGGGAGGCACGCCGAGTTTGTCCAGCGCATGGGAAAGAGTGATGAGCGAATGCCCTGCAGGTGAACGAGATGTGGCCGTCTCAACGCTACTCTTGTTAGAACCAAGCGGGAAGAGCGATTTGGGTCTTTCGCGCTGCGAACCTGGAAGGCGTTTCGAGGATGTAGGGAGAGGAAGCTTCGACGGAGATGAGGGAACGACTCTCGACGAAGCTCCAATGCTCGTCGAGGTAGACACCCCGGAGCCACTCGCAACAGTTGTGCTTCCTACCAGAGATGGTTCCGGTTTAACAAATGTATTAAGTGACGATTGTCTCAACTTGCTAGGATCGGGCCTTGGGTTTGACGCGGAAGTAGACCTCAGTGTTGGCTTTAATTTCGAGGCAGCGGTATTAACGGATTTTGGCAGGCGAGATTTAGAAATGGTAATATTTGATGGCAAGAGCATAGATTTCACTTCAGACGGGGGTCTTGCGGTACCAGACGTCGTCGCAACAGTGACTAGCCAAACGTCATCACATGAATGATTGATATCATTGGTAAGAAACATATTACCTTCTTCCACGTAGTCGGTGACAGGAGTATCCTGCATCTCAGTACAACCAACTTTCACCCCCTGCTCCTTCATCGACACGCTCCGCGTTATGCGTCTTGGGCCTTGGGATACGAGTGGACCTCGCTTGTGCTTCACAGCCCCAATAACGGTGGGACATGGGGTGGGCGCAGTGCTCGGCTCCAACCCCGAACCATGTGATGAAGAGAAAACACCAATTGACGCTTTTCTCACTATGCCCAAATTGTTCGAAGGAACATCCACTACCTGACCAGAGTCTTCAGCCGCGTTTACAGCTCTCAGCGACTTGCCTTCCCCTGGGATAATAGTAGGAGGCATCAAATCCGCTGAGTCCCTAGAAGTCAGATAACTTCGGGCCAGAAAACAGTATGACGAACCAGAAAAATCAGAGGCTACTGAGGCTAGACGCGACGTGGAGGCCATTAATGGGGATTGACTGGGCACATGAGCCGTGGAGTGGAATATGTCCGTTGTGACAGCCATCGTCGTGGGCCCAGGAGTGTCAGTGTCCATCCTAGTGCCCAATGCAAGTCGTTTTGCATTATCCTCCTAATTGCGTACGCGGTGATGCAATAAATTAGTCATCGAGAAGCAAAAATGCAATCGGTCAGCAAATACACCTTCACGATGTAGTGTACATACATTAGTTAGGACGTTCCTCGTGTCAGGTGAACGTCTGGTGAACGGTGAGGGCGGGAGAGGTGTAAGAGGTGAGAGAGGTGATGCGAGAGGAAAACCAGAGTGCGGAGGTGCAGTGGATCCACGGGGCGTGGCAAAATTGACAGTGTAACGAAACACAGACATTGCTTGAGGAGTAGTGAGTTTTGTAGGGTTCGTAGACTGCAGGGGAGTAGAGGCGTCCTCAACGTCGACATCTATTCGATTTCTATCGGGCGGTGGGACAGATGGCGCGCGCCTAACCTCAACCGCGCCTTTGCTTGGTGAACGCCGCGGGGAAGGCGGGGCAGATATGAGGTCTATCGCACGGACCTCGCTCTCTCCACCGAGAGGTACTGACCATGCACGTGGAGGGAAAGTGGAAGATGTGATCTTGTTTGGGGATGGTGTCGGTCTTGCACGAGAATCGTGTCTGTAACTGTTGAGCCGATGAGGCGTAGCGATATCAGGATCTCGTAGCGGCTCGTGATACTCTGAAAGCTCCTCCCTGCGACCCAGCATTCGAAAACCTTCTGTCTTGGCACGCTTTGACTGGCGCTCACTACTCGGACTCGAAAGGGTGCGCATTAGATCTGTATCTGGCGATGCTCTCTTCTTCGTACTTGTGAGCCACGTAGAACGTCGGCTCTGGCTTGAACTTGGGTCCAAGTCGCGGCCTTCTCCATCCCGACTCGCAGAAGAGAACAGGCTGTCCGCTGTCCTTTCTTCGTCCTCGTACTCTTGCTGCAGTCTCTGCGTGCAAGTCCTCGGATCTTCTCCCGCCCAGTTTACCACCTTCTGTGCACCAGTTTCAGTCTCCATGCTCGGCCCAACGACCGCCTCTCCACGATCCACTACAAGACATTGTCGCACTCCCGGTGAGTGTGAGTGCGTCTCCGTCTGTACTATTGGCGAAGATCCTCGTAGGTGCACTTTTGAGTAGGCCTTTCTCGCGTTTTTGAGGGGTGAGCGGGAGAGGGGTAAATGTAGGATTAAATCAGGCACGTTAAGCTGTGATCGCGTTCGATTCTGTAGAGAGGGGTCGTTCGTAGGAGGACAGCGCAAGCCACTGCTAGATTCCGGGCCCGTCGGTCTGAGTAGATCGTGATGTGTGCCGTCGCGGTTCGTGTCGGCCATTGGACGGTGTCGCGTCACTGCCTCAAGCAAGGAAATGTTTCGTCGCCGGCAGACACTGTTGGTCCAGGATTTAGCAAGTTGGCTAAACAATGCGTTCGATGATAGACGGGCGAGGTCACGTGTCAGCAGGTCCCAGTTTTCGCGTCACTTCAACGCCGTATTGCTTTGCCCTTCAGCGGAAGACAACTTCGCTGCAAACCTTCTCACTCTGACGTCGACCTAGGTTTCTCTTTCACGGAATCATCCTCTGCAGAAGAATTGGGCACAGCAACAATGCAGTGTAGTCGCTGATGGGCGTGTACCACCGAGATTCGAACCATGTTATTCCTCCTTCTCTCACTCCGACCCATAGAGTTTAGCTTCTACATAAGTACTTGCCCAGAACAACACCCCTTAAACCCGATAGCATTGCCACTTGTTCATGGAAAAACCCATAGCGTGAGAATATATATGTACTCCACACAGCTCCACCCCTGTGGCAGAGTCTGATCTACACAGGATGTACCGCAAGGCGAATCCACGGCCCATCCCGATAAAGCGCCTATACATCAAGGGTCCAGATGATCACCGACGCGAATTTCAACTCTTACCCCGCATCACTCACTTTCAGGAGTTACGTCGCGGACCTTGTAATTCAAATCTTCGAAATCATAGTACATTCGTACACTTTAGTACCCGTCGTGGCGCCAAAGCTGCGATCATTCATTCAGGACCCCGCGGTGACCGGCCAATGGCACATGTGATGTTGCTAGCCAAGAGACCTAACATTCACATTCAGGTCCTATGCTGTTCATCCAAATTCGTAAAGGCTTAGTACGTGAAATTACTTTGTCCGGTACCTGGCGACTACCCATGGCTCATGAGAGCAAGGAACTAAGTCTTGTCCCGTTGTGTGCGGGTTACACGTGTGCTTATCATTGCGCCATGCTGTACATATCGCCCGCCATACGGCCTCCGCAAATCGAGGAACTCCCCAGCGATTGAGAAGCTTCTTACCTGAGATAAGCTGAAGTTATAGTTGATCCAAATTATGCAATGTCAGCGTCCCAAGCATCGAGCCGCAAGCTTACTCTTGCGTGCATTGGTAGTAATTATAATACAATGTTGCCTTGTTCTTGAAGCTATCGACTTAGTAAATTGGCTCACAGTCTTCCCAATTTCCGGCTTATTTAACCATTAACGTGACAATGTTTTCGGAACATGCACCTTGTGTAAATTTCCGGTACAATTTTCCCTGCGGCGTGCATCGCCCAATGCAATGTTTATAATGGCCCCCAATCGAAAGTGTCTTCTCGTGGTTTCAACGACGTTGGTGAATATTCTGGGACCCATGTAGGTCGGAAAATTAACCACATTGTTATGCAGTGATTGGATCATCTTAATATGCACATTATGCGGCAACCCTTGCCGCGTTCTGGAAACAAAAGCTTTGAAGATGAACCGGGACCACAGACGGCTGAGCCCTAGTCCGGCATAACCAAGCTCCGGTGGACGTTCGAGGGGCTTACACAATCCACATAGTGCCGGAGCCACTGCGAGTCCTGACAAGATCGTGATCGGTTTAAAGAGGGAATGGTGGGCTATGGTACTGAACCCGTCATAGCCCGGTCATCACCAGTACCCGATTTTGGTACCCTGAAACATGACGCATGTAGAATCGTCGAGAATAGTCTCCGCCAAGCCATGCTGTTCTTTACGATCGCCAAGTGTGCAACCAAAAAAATAACGTCACATTATCTTTGTCTTACGAATTGGCACCACATTTTTCAGCTTTACTAAAACCGTCTTGAGGCTCCGCTTTTTTTCGATGCAAGCTCATTACACAGGAACGAACTGCTAGGCTAAAATGCATAAGCGTGTTCACTCTACCAACGGGCAAAACCCACGTGAGACTTGACTTGAATGGGCGGGTTTAATTATTAGTCAGGTTATCGCCTCCATGATGGCCGTCTGTGAGCTGAGAAACGGCCTTTTTTTTTTTTATCACATCCTGTAATCGTCAAATAAGCGGCCAGCCCACAAAATAGGCGGGAACACGAGTTGGAGGTGGCGCACATAACGGTAGTAGGGCACCTTGGAACGCTGCGCATGCTGCGGGCCCACAGCCTTCTGAACGAATTCTATTTGGATTGAACCATGTCACCATAGTATCTTATATGAGACAAGGTGACGAACAATCCACTGTGCCGGTTCTATTCAAGGCCGCTGGAGTGCACAATGACAGTAAATGCGGCAACTGAGGTCTGCCAAGGTAATGGTCCATGCCGGAGAAGTAAGTAGGGCGCAAAGTACATTCTGCGTAGGTGACGGTGACAGACGGCGGACTTCGGTGACTCGCCCTATTTCAAACCGTCGTCGTGTCCCCGTTCGCAAGACATGGATCATGTGAGGAGTCAGCATCGGATTCGGTACCCACTAGTGATTGGAGGGCATGGCTGGTGGTAGGCCAATTAGTAAAAATTGTTGGGTCAATGAAGCGCAGATTTGATGCCATTAATAGCTACTACAGCTGGGTGGCCTCCATCACGATATTGTACGAAGGTCGCTGCCACCTGGTTGCCACACTCGAGGTCCTTCAAAAGCAGGTCAGAAGACAGTCGACTGCCCTCACAGGACTAGAACTGCTCACTCAATTGCTGACGAGATGGTATTAGGGGCCTGAGGCGCCTGACAATCCCCACTCTTCAAGCTTCCCTATTTTGTCAATCATCTCTCCACGCGCTATGAGTCATGGGCGTCCACGGGCTTACCACCTACCTGCGCGAGAACCAACGCGTCCTCGGGAAAACCAGGGAGTTTCCTCCAACACGCATTTCAGATTCAGATGACAATATAACGACGATCGTTGTGGATGGCTGGTCGTGAGTTGCAAGTTCGCAGCAAGTTGGCATGGGCACTAAGTTTTCGACATGGGATAGGTTTATTTACGAAGTATATGAGCGGTCGCGCCTTCCTTGGGTGTACGGTGGTGAATACGAAGCATTTTCACGCTGTATTGTACAAGTGGTGGATGCATGGATCGCAGTGGACCTCAAGGTCCACTTCGTGTTTGACGGTGGGACTTCATCTTTCTAGCATCTTTATCTCTACGTATTTAATGTGAGACGACGTCTACTAGGGGCCAGTCCGAGACTCAAGATCCCGACGCTGATAAGCCGTCTCAATCGCACCAATGTCCAGAATCCACTATTATTTTTCCGCACGTCGCCAACGTCTCGATTAACACCAGGCTTCCTTCACGAGAATCGCATCATTCCACCTCTTGTGCTTTTGTCCTGCGTAGAGACTCTGGAGAGTCTTGCGAAGGCGAACTCTTGCCTCGAAGTACATTTTGCTGATGAAGAGGGAGATCCGTACGCAGTCGAGTTAGCCGGTCGTCTTGGAGCTTGTGTCGTTGGCAAAGACTCTGATTTTGTGATCCTCAACTCCGGTCGATATGCCGGTTACATTCCGTTTGACGAGATGTCATGGACTGTGCCACCGCCTGCGAGCGGATCTGCAAGCATACACGAGCATCTAGAAGGTGGCTTTCAGACCGTCGTGAGCAAGGCTAGGAAGCGATTAAACCCTGCTTCGCAGGTGACATCCTTTGGACTGATCCCACCAGAGGATACATCCTTGTCCGACCTTGTTCTTTCAGTAACCATCTATACCCCATCGGACCTCGCATCACATCTGAAGCTACCAACCACTCTCCTCCCATTACTTGCTTCGTTGGTCGGAAATGATTTCTCCAACGGAT
This sequence comes from Tylopilus orsonianus, assembly GCA_038089095.1. Classification (NCBI taxonomy): domain Eukaryota; kingdom Fungi; phylum Basidiomycota; class Agaricomycetes; order Boletales; family Boletaceae; genus Tylopilus; species Tylopilus orsonianus. The sequence continues at coordinate 29,790 of JBBPKE010000062.1, read as the reverse complement.
CGACCACCCAGCGCAACGTACAATCGCTGTTTTTCGAACGGAGTCTTACCCTCTCACAACGCATTACGCACACAGCCGACACCCTCTCTTCTATTCTGAATGCAGCCATGCAGAAGCGTAATGCCAAGTATCGGGTTGGGTCAGTAATGGACCTCATTGATCGCACTGTCAATGCTTTGCTCGTTCGTTCTCCAAGTAGTTTTGCTGCCGGTGAGATCGATGGCATCGTGGATAGGGTCGTGGATGCCGCCCTCCAGTATGCCATCGATAAGTATGAAGGGCACACGTATGGTCCTGCCTGCTTGTGGCCGACGCCCGTCTGTGCACTGCACGGAGGTGATACGTGTCCGTTGCTTAGCCTCTTCTCGCGCTTGCAAAGTCAAGATCATTCCGGGAACATCAACGGCGGCTCTGCGGAGGACAGCATTTCGGCGCTTCGCACATTGTATCTCAAGGCGTTTCGAGCGGGAAGACTACAGCCGAAAGTTATGGATATACTGAGTACTGGAACTTTCTGGCCCAGAATCTTTCTCGAAAGCCCGGACAAAGAGAATGTCGCCATAACCATCGGCCGACCAATCCGATCATGGATTTATGCCCTGTTGGAGGACGGGATAGGGTTGCCTGAAGTACCTAAAGGGGAGCCTTCCGCAGTGGATAGTAGTGTCTCCGAGGATGATGAAGAGGACCCCGATGAACTCATCGACGTCATTGAAGTAGACTCGGACGAAGACGCCGACCTTCTGGCTCCTTTGCGTGGCGAACTGCGGCGTTTACGTGGCACTGAGGAAGACTCCGCCGGAGCCGCTCCGGCATCGGTTTCATCCCGCTCCCGCTCTCGACCACCTACGAGTCCAACGGATGTCATTGAGTATGTTCGCCGTGGAACCCGAATAGCCCCGGAACACGTACCGGTCCCGGACTTAACTGCCCTAATGGTCTCATCCGGCTTTGATGGAAACCTCGACCCAGACGCCTGGGTACCTGTTCAGTTTAGAAGCTCGGAGGAGCGTATGACGTTACTTTTGCATATCTTGAAGAGTAACGTTCCTGCTGTCAGGAATGTATCGCCGGTCCAATTGATGCCGGTCCTCGTGCTAAGATGGGTCATACAGTCCCTCCATCATCGGGCTTTGGAGAGCGGGGCGAGCAAAGAACGAGAAATGGAACGGTGGACGTGCAAAGAAGCCCGCGCTCTCCTTGCCTCTTACGGATCACCGCGCTCCAATAACGTTGACACAGCGAGCCGTGCCAATGCCAGCCCTCCACCGACCACACCGCTGACAGATCGGAACGTACAGCTGATGGCCCAAGTTCTCATGGCCATCGAAACCATCCATATTTTATCCCAGGTGTTGTTTTTAACGGATCAGGTAACAGCCAATATCCAGACATTCAGCGGGCAAAAGTTTCATGCATGTGTAACAAGCTCGACCCAAATCCCTGCGGAAGCCATACCTCCTGGTCTATGGAATGCTTGTATAGATTCATTGGATCCGGCCGCGTTTGCTCCGGAAAGACATAAGAAGGCGAAAAGACCAGTGGTCGAACAAGGCAAGCCAGTGGCAAGGGTGAGCAGTAGAGCGGCGGTACGCCCTGGACAAGGGTTGTTCTCGTTGTTGGACGTCGCTTGATGCACTGGGACTTTGAAAGACCGTGAACATTGTGGGTTTAGCTGTACTGGTTTGAAGTGGGTGACATGTTAGCAACGGGCATCGGTTATGTACTATACATTGCTGTCCACGCCTTTACCCGAAGCCGTTCTCCGCCACCGATGGTTCGAAAGAAAACTTGTATAGCAGCCAGGGTTTGCTGTGTGGGATATCTTTACAGTAGTCGGGCTGTGTACCAAGACGCGTCGGTCACTGGTTAGTCACTGGTCACGCTCGTACGATGCACCGCCGTCAGGGCGCTTGTGGCAGAACCTTTGGTGCGGCGCTGCCTGTAGGTACAGCGATGTGCCATAGCAGACTTACAGCCGGCGTTAGATAAAAGGCAGCCTGTCCGGTTCCTATGAATCCCGTCAAGTTCCCCCGTGCACTTGAGTTCCTAACTTCAAGATGACCTGTCATTGCTCTACAAAATCCCGCTCATCTGGCGCGACCCCTACTAATGTCGTTACGTATCGGCACGACAATAAACTAGTGTATGTCCCGGTTGCACCTGACTATATCGTGCGTTATGCTCTCCACACACGGAGCGTTCCCTTGGAGACTGATAACCTACTCGTCGACTTAGCAAGCGCTCTCGCACGCGCGCGACGCATTTCCCCAGCTCAAGAGGCTGCGCGACGCGTCACTTTCGCTTTCCCTCACTGCACCCGGCCAGGAGCACAAATTTGTAGTCATCAGCGCCGAGGCATGGCCCATACTCACCGCACACATGTTGCGCTTCCAAGTCATCGACGTCCATATAACACAGACGCATGAACACAATGCGCCGCCCATTCCGGAGATTACCATTACCTATGCAGACGCGGAAGACGCGGGAGAATCAGAGCCGGTGCCACCGTATCAACGGTCAGACCTCGTAGATGACGAGAAGGCACCGTATTCACGCCCACGTACCCTCTCCACGTCGACGCTACATACAAAACGGAGCTGGTTCTTTCAGAAGCTTTACGGACATTGACTCGGTAGATTGATTCCCTGAGTTCTGATTTCAGAGACTGCATTGATAGGAATTCCGTCGGATGACGATTATAACTACGATACCCGATTGTGCTTTTTACGGTCAAAGATTCATGTAGCCATACTCGTCATACTATTACTGGACTTGGTTATCACATTTTGTCGGTCCAGGATGGATCCTAGGTCATCGGTGCGGGTGTGTACTTTGGCTGTGGGATGTGCTCGATGAGCCACGCCGCCCCCATCTGATCTTAGCACCATAAAAGATTAAGTTCGTCGGGAAGCCGTGATGCGGCTGGACTGTCTGCCACTACTTCAAGCATAGAGTGTTGATATAGATATCCTGTATGCACACCGCTTGGGAGTAGCCCGTATCGAGCGCTGGTAGCGGTCACCTAGATCATCCTACATTCGTTGTAATGCATCCATACAGCAACTTCCTCTTTTAGTTCTCTCGCAGAGCCGACTGCAACGGAATGATAATCTGGCGCTTAATCCACCCAGTAAGAATCTGTGCTACAGATTATGCATGTACCTAGCGCGCGCTAAGTCACAGCGCTTGGGCCTTGAATGAATGAGCGCTTAACAAACCCTACGATTTGAACATATTCGTCTTAGACGCTTGTCAAGATCCATTGTCTGAAGATACTACGTTCCATATATTTGTCTAGCAGACTGGTACGTTCCAAGGCGGTAAGTAACAAGACAATCCTCGACCCCGTTAGCAACGCTCGCACGAACAACTGCGATCACTCACTACCGTACCGGCATACTACGTGCGGCTATATCTCAAAAGCGCCTTGCTCCGGAAAGTCGCATTATACTGCAATAAATTATTGATGTCCCTGACCCAGTCATCTTCCTTCCCCGGTCCGACGCCTTCCTCTGGTCTGTCTTCGCCTTCGCCATCCTCGGAGATTGACGACCGATTAATACAAGGAACAGGGTATGGAGACACCTGTACAGTCACCGAGTCCCCCGGATTAAGAACATAGGAAACGCGCCCATCCATCGAAACACCAGCCGCAGCACGGCTGCGGTCACTAACCTGAGAATGGAAGAAAAGATGATACCATATAAGCTATAACAGATTGTAGGGCTGTAGAAAGGGGGTGTGACGTACACGTAAAGTGACAGAAGATGAACTCGGGAAAACGAGGGGGCGGAAGGAGAGGCTCCTTGGACATATGGGGACCAGGACCACAGCGCTCAAAGAGGGGTGTACAATAGGTCCACCTGCCGAGAGAGAATAAGCTGTTGAGCCTGTGGGCGTGGATACAATCAAGCCATCAGACTTTCGTCAACATCAATGTCATGCCTAATCGCGCTCGCCAACGGGACGTACCACGGCTTCAGTCAAATGCTGACCATCAACATAAATGTCGATAGTGTTAAGGTGAGGGCTAGAGCCACGGTGCAGTGCTATCTCATTCATGACCTGCCACTCTGGGGTTTGTCCTACGGTGAGAGTCGGTTGCTGACAAAAAAGCATTCGTGATGCTAACCATCGTTTTCCAGCTTTCGCGCATCCTTGTCATAGAATGTGCACGATAGGCGCATTCGATTTAACAGCGTCGCCTTCCCATGGAATACAGCCTCTAGACCCTTTGCAAAGTCGTCTATGTCTGTTTCCGGAAAGATGTTTAACATTCGTGCTCCGCTACGTTGGCCGGGTGCTCACGGAAAGGCAATAGGAATCCTAGAGTGCCCATAGAGAAGCTCAACACCGGCGGGACAGCTCCGAGGTTGAACAACGATGCGGCATGCAAAATCGTCCCATCGCCTCCGAGTGTGACAACCAGGTCAATCTTCTTTGAAGTGGGTCCAGGTCGCCACACCTCTGCACCGTGGGGTATGTCAGGACGATCCTCTGCAAAAACTTTTACTCCCGGATACGTTTTTTTCACGTGTCTACAAAGTAAATAAGCACGTGGAATGGGTAACAAAGAAGGAAAGGAAATACGAACTGTAGAAGTTCGTCGATCGCTCGGACAACCGGGTCTGTTCGGAGCTTGTTTACAATGAGGATCGATCGTGGAGGGTAGGTCTCATTCTGTTGGCTATTATCTCAACTGAGCAGAGCACCGGAACACTGGGAAGGAGACGAACACTTGAACTGGGGGTTGGGGGTTTGGTGCAGAAAATATGCTTCTTGCCTGTGTCGACAGGGCTGGGAACAACATACGATCTACGAGAGGCGGCAAACATGGTGTGTGCGCATGCAAAAAACCCTGTAAAAAAGAGCTATGAAGGGCACGTCGAGCTTGACAGAGAATGTTCATGGCGGATTGCTGGTTAGGTGGTTGTGGCTGCCTTGCAACACGAGATGACTTGCCAAATATGGACAGCTCCCTGGAGCAGTTCACTGAGAACGGGTCTCGGAATTCTCACCACCACAGTTATCAGCGGGCCCCAGCACGAGGGATTCCAGTCGCTCATGTGGTGCTAAGTTGGGTATAAGGGTTATTTTCAACCTACCGTCTCTCACTGATATTTTACGGTTGAATTACCGTGGGCCACCATTCGGTGCATAGACTGGATCATACTCCGAAATACATCTTAAAAAGTCATTTCATTCCGTTTAGTGCTGGTCTTTCCAAAGTCATCACAATAGCATAGCTGACTTGCAGCCCAGGTGGTGTCTAGCTCACCGACTCGCAGTTACATCTGTGACCACTTAGTATTCCATGTGTGTATATACGTGCAACACTCCTACTCTCAAGTGGGAGCACTCCCAGAGGAAATCAAATCCTATGAGCGGTAGAGTGAGCAACCGACATCTATGGTGTGTTTCATACGTACATTCCATGGATCTGTGACTCCGAAGCACAACTTCATAGATAGCCCAATCAGCCAGTTGAAGGTAGTGTCGAAAAACATGCCTGTAAGTTGCTTGGAGGCATGATGGCCGAGCGGTCTAAGGCGCTGGAATCAGGTTATGTGGCATCCAGTCCGAAAGGGCGGGAGTTCGAATCTCCCTCATGTCATACTTTTTAGTACAACGGTGTGCGTGTTTTAACGTAGAAATGAAACAGTAGCAGATCAAGTCTAATCTAAACCTAGATAATATGGATGTATACATTAGGGTATGAAGCTACTTATATGTCTGACTTGGCGTCTGGTGGTCCGGATATCATCTCCCATGCTTTCTTACAAAGACGCCGCCCAAGTATGAAGGGGTCCGTTGAACGTCCCTTCTCCAACACCCGAAGCGCAAACTCTCGCTGTGACCCTGATTCGAAGCTTCGCCGAAATACATTCAAGACTTTGGCAGTTGGCGCGAGAAGCCTACGCATGGGGTCAAATAACGGGCGGAGCGATGTCGGAACTTGTGTGAGAGATGAACTCTGCCTATGTCCTCATGAACGACCGACGAAAACATTATAAACACGGATACGCACCATTGATACTGCAGATAGTCTGGAGGCGGCATTGAACTAAGCGTGCCGTCCAGTTCGACTCTAATGCGCCCACGAAGTCGTTCCATCCACATTTGTTCGTTTTGTTCGTTCTTTTCCCTATGAATTTTATCTCGGACGTAACGGTCCTGGAATTTGAGGCTTTGCGACATGAGCATCAGTTTCTCTACTGCGCTCTTGTTGGAGGAAGTCGTCCAGATATACCAGCCGTGCTCCCAGTATCGGGTCTCGTCTTCGTCGGGCTTCGTGGATGCCTCCGATTCGTCGAGATAGTGCTCCTGTACGGGCTGGCCCTCTGGCGGAAGAGGAATGTTATTGGCCTGTTGCGTTCGCCATCCTTTTCCGAGGAGATAATCCGTAACTTCGTGCGGATGGACCCTGCGAAGGCAAATGCTGTATGTCTTGGGCTCATGGTTCTGGGATCTCCCACGGGCGGTCTGAAAAGAGTATGTGAAGCATATCTCGTCCATCTTGTCGGGCACTCTTCCTAGGTTGCACAAGCCGAGTCAGAAAGGGTGGTGTCAGACTGGAATCACGGAATGACGCACCAGGAGGCGGTCGACTCAGCGATATTATGGGAGAGTGTACAAAACTAATCCTCGTGGTGGCCTTTTCACCCCCACCTGGAGGATTCATGGTCCAGCACGAGTAGGGAGAATGACAAGTGATGGAGTGTACGCGGAACGCATTATTACGCACTATCCACGGGCTTGGCTTCGACATAAATTCAATCGGAGCTGGTATTACTTAATAAGATCGCTGCCAATTTTCTTCTCTTTTCAACCACCCCGTCGTACGAAGCACCGCTGTCGCAGCGCACGTACAGAAAGTGTCTCACTTTCGCATTTCTGCTGCGGGGAAAGTCCCCGGAGACACAGAGTAATTGCCTCTCACCCAGAACGGAAAATACCCGGCTTCAAATTGCTGAGGTGGGTGAGATACGGTGGGGCCAAGATTGATTTACTGGCCCGCATTTTCACGGCCAGTTCCGCTTGCCCACTCTGTCGCAATCTGGAAGTCGAGCAACCCTGTTGTGGCGTATTCGTGCGAAGAGATGAGCACGTTTTCGTTCGGGATACTTGACGGATGGTTTGCTCTTTGTTGCTCATAGGCATAGTTATGCGGTAGTCGGCTCCCATTTTCGGGTGCCTTCAACTCAATGGGGCTCACTCTCGTTCGACGTGGGTCTAGACCCTTCTTTTATTTTTCGCTTTCGAACGTTCGTCGTTCAGTACTCCAATGATCGGTCATGATATTACTAGTAAGTACGTTCATATGCGTTTCGACTATGATGCTTGGAAATTGTATGGTTTGAATTTCTTCAGGGAGGACCCTTGGGTTCAAGGGCGTGCTCCACATGTGACACTCCTGATGTTTCATTAGGCCGTCAGCTGTTATAGTCCGAATACTGATTCAGCTTATGTATGTAGGTGGATTTTGCGGCCCGGTGTCCTGCCATCAATGGGTTCCATTACTTGCTGTTTGTGTTCGTATTCTGTTTACCAGCTGCTTGTCTCCATCCCCTGACTTGTCGGTTTTATGATGTGCTGCATTGTGCCGAGCTCTGTCAAAAATGGGGACTTCATTACCTACTAGATTGCCAAGCTCATGACCGAGTGAATGAATGTGATTCTGCGGGTGACATGGCGAGATGTGGCTTGGTCATACGTTTCTTTCCCCCTGGGCATACGGAAGCCGAAATTGGATAAAGGTTCTTTGGCACGCGATGGGAGACGTAGAACCTTATCGCTTTTGCCCTCGTAATATTATCCTTCCTCATTTCCTGGCGCATATGTATACCGAGGGTATGTGGTTTGGCTTCCTACTTTCCAATCCTCCAGACTCTTCCCATGTTCTCACTTCCCCGAGCGACTCGTACTGGCAAGAATTATTTCGGGCCCATCATGGGTGTTCTCCCGTTGGTTCAAGTGGCGAAGTCCATTACGGATGGGAGTGAAACTCCGTTCGGGCAAGTGGTGTCTTCATATACGGTATGCGTGTGACCAAGCAATTTCGCGTCCGGCGGCGCAAGCTGCGTTTCGCTTTGTCCGTGGTTAAAACTGGGTTTCATGCTCCTTCGACGAATAGTACGTGATGGGACGAGGTATTTCCCAGGCATCGGTGGTGTGAACATGCAGGAAGGGCGAGATCAAGCATTTTGACACTGCATGACAGGGAGTTGAAGCACAACTGCTTACATATCGTGACATTCCACTGACACTGGAACGCAAAGGATGAAGATCTTGCTTAAATACACATGGGAGTAATCAGTGGTGACATAATTACGAAAAGTGAAAGTCCTGACTGAATACCGAGGTCTCCCATTCACCGCGGCGCGATCATGTCTTTCGTGCGGAGACATAATAGACAAACGGTACACACCAAGAGGTAGGCGCCGGAGAGGTACAAAACAGCGTTGCTCCCGTTTGTACTGCTGAATAGTTTTTCACCTATCAAGGGACCGGAAATCGCAAACAGGTAACTAAAACTGGATGCCAAACCGGTTGCAGTCCCCCGGACTGAAACAGGGAATGCTTCAGGTGTCCATCCATAGAGCTATGACGGCATCTTTCAACGATTGAGCAAATGAGAAGCGAAGACAGCTTACAGCTGAACCGAAAAGGCACTGGACAAAATATTCCAACATGTTGAGCCCGACATGGCTCGCCTGTGTATTAACGAGACTATAAAGGAAGAGAGATATGCCCATGATTACGGACGAGAGAACGAGCGTCCATTTTCGACCGACTGTTGGCGCACGAACCATCAAGACAGATAGGGCGTTGGCGACAATCCCAGGGGGGTAGATGATCAAGTAGTCGACAAACGTCTGTCTTAGACCAACATTGATCGCGTTATTCTTTCTTTGCAAGATTATAGGCAGAAATGTGGCGGCGACACTCTGGCCTGTCGGCTCCAGATTAAGACAAAGTCTAGATGGTGGTGAACGGCTTACCCCAGGAGTAAAATATCCAGGTGACCCATACGATGATGGTGACCCGTATCATTCTCCAGCTCCCGAACAAGAGCCTGAGTCGTGAAAATTCGTTGGCGAGTCGCTTAGAAGCACCTATCTCCTTTTTGACCGGAGTCTCGTCGCATTGACTATAAAGTGACTCGACTGTGAGGTCGCAGGAACACCCATTGAATTCAGCAATTTTGCGAACGACTTCGACAGCGCCCCGGTCATTCCCTTTTGAAAGGAGAAATTTTGGAGATTCATAAAAGGGAAAGATGAAAAAGCGAACAACGAAAACCGCAAGCGTGATTGCAGCCACGGTAAAAAATAAGTACCGCCAGCCCATATTGCTATCTCTGGAACAGCAGGATGCGGCACCTTCTACCAATCGACAGGATACCAAGTTTGTTGAGCATGAGTAATTGGGGATGAATGCAAAGGCGATGAGGGTAGACACTGTAGCACCTATTGGCACATAGATCGCCAGCGCTGCCAGGAGATAAAACCTATCCTACTCAAAGGTCATTTATCCACTTAGTAAAATCATCCCGAGAATAATACCTGCGGAAGGTACTCGACAGTGACTTGCCCCCAGAGTGAGTATCGTGAAAAACATGAACAGTAGACAAGGTACCCACTGGTCGAGTCAATGGGTATGTTGCCTCCGATCCCAAATCCGGTGCACACCATCATCCCCAGCAGACCATAGTATGAAGTCATGGCGCCAAGACACATGCCAAACACACCAGCAATCAAAGAAGTACCAAGGAATGCCACACGACGGCCTATGCATGAGCTGTCAGCACAACCGGGGTGTCAAGTAATCGCGTTTCAATTATCCACGAACCTACGACATCAACTAAAGAGCCCCAAGTGAATGCGCCTACAGTCATTCCAGCAAGAAATGCGGAACCCATGTTTCCCAGTTCTTTGTCAGTGAATCCGAATTCATGCTGAACACTCGACGACACGAGTCCGAGTGACTGCGCCCACATGATATCCAAAAAAAAACCCAACCCACAGATCGCCCAGATTAACCTAGAATTTGATGAGAAATGTGAAGCCGGACATGCAAGGTTGCAATGGTACACACCACTGATAGCGTCTCATTCCGTGTTTGTGCAACTCCCGATCGATTATTGATGATTTTGTTATAAATGGCAAGGGAACTGGCCCAACTTCATTGGGTTCGTCCACGGATTTCAGGTCAAGAGTGGCTGAATCCATCTGCCGAGTGGAGTTAATAAGTGGATGAACACAAACTAGTCAACGATGGGGTTCTTATATACAACCAACGACTGCAGGGATCATAAATGGGATCCCAGTGGTACCACTATGTAATCTGTTATCAAAATCGGCACAAATGGAGTTAGTACAGCGTTACCTCGGCCCTGGAAGGAGGCTTCGACGTACCGTAACACGTTCCTGGAGTTTGACTTCGGGTACTGTTCTGTAGAAGGTGGACCATGCGTTGCCCATCGGAGACCCCTGTAAACTGTGCTAAACCGACCATAGCCGACCCTCCGACAAGTTCCTCTGTAAGAATACATTCAACGTGATTCATGCATTCGTGTAGCGGTATAGGAGAATGGTATTTCGGCGTATTCAACGTTCATCTTATCTCAGTCAGGGTTAAAGGCTGGGTGGCGAATTCAACAACCGACAGCCAAGGAAAAGCTTTCGATTCTGCTAGTGCGGTATTAGTGCTTACAATACCACAGAGATGATTGAGCATTGTTTTCGACTGATCACGAAACAAAGAGAAGAGTCTACTGTGCGACAGAATCAATTTTTTATCCTGAAACATGTGTAAAAAAAGCTAGTCGATCCCTAAGACCCGCAGGTAAAACGCGAAAGCTATACGTGCTAGCGCACCAGATGGATGTTGCGTAAGGGATGGATTCAGCGGCACGAATGGACGCCACAGTTGATGGACAAGCGGGAGGCTGAGTCGAGTCGTTTTGACATCCCGAGACACCTCGATATCGCATGAGGGTTTCCCAAGCGCGGCCATCAGCCTGCACTGCCAGTGTCCTTGTTCTGGCATGATCTGAACCGAGCTGCGGGTGGCATCGTCACGTAATGTTTTGTCGGACTTCCAGGAATGACGATTTGGTACTAAACGTGTGGGTCGTGTTCATGATAACGATGAAACAGTAGAATGTTGTTCACTAGTTAGCATTTGGAAATTGGGAGTTACCAGATATCTTACCCACGTTCATGCCATGCATCACCAAGGCCGTGGGACATGCCACCGCTAGCAAAGTTTTCCGTACAGTTTCACCAAATGCCAAGATACTATACCACATCCCAGGCACACTGTAATTATCTGCGGGCTGTGAGAGGCCGCAGTGATAATAGCGTGCACCCAATGTACTAGTGGCAGGTGTTGCCCAGTGCCACTGGCAAGCTGTTGAGCCAAAGGGTCTGAGATCCCCTGATTGGTTGTGCCTAGAGCAACTTGATCAATGTTAACTCGGGACCATGAATGTGCGCACATCTAAATTCCCCAAACTGGAACATGATGACGATTTTTGAAGTTTCCCACAAGTGACATAACTTTTTCTGGGAAGATCCCAGGGCCCACAACTTCGCATCAATGCGCTTCCCTCATCGAATGACCAAATCGACTGTAGTGTTCCCAGCATTTTGTACGTCTCCAAGCACGAATTATGCTACCTCCATCATTTGATGGCTGTGGAGACAAACATTCACCGGGACCCCACAGTCACGCGGTCTCCGACGCCACAGTTTTGATTCAACTGAGATATAACGGGAAACTTGGTCATTCATCCAATAACTGGGGAGAGGCCCTATTAATAAAGCAGTGAGTTCCTGAAATCCTGTATCTGAATCCCGTGTATCGTGTATAGTTGTATCTGTTATCATAGACACAGAGCCGGGGAACTTCCTTCGTCGAATTCAAGGTCCCTGGACAGGGATTAAAGGTGTGTAAGTGCCAAGTCCTCTTTCTGTTCGCATTCGACGCTCGCTGACCGCTTGTGCCATGATCTATGATATTTTTTCCTTTCTAAGCGTACCAGAACATTGGATGAACGCCTCCATATTGTCACGGTCATCGATGTAGTCTAAATGGTTCAAACGATCTCGACAGGATGCCATATAGTGAGCCAAGATCAATCAAGCCAACCAGATCAGGCTATGCTTCTATGGGCTCCGTGAGTCATGCCTTGGCCCAGGAACAGCGATGAGCCCCAGTGTGAGTTACAGTGGTCCAGGGACCAACAGCATGCTACGTTGTTGCTGGTTTCTGACATTTCCTGTATGCCAGGCGACACTGATCACCAAGTTGACACCTTCATGGGGCGGACGTTTAGCGGTACGTCGGTAGTACAGTACACTTGTTCGTAATAATAGGTGTGCGCTTAGAATCGTATACATTGCGAGCAAGTGTGCTGTACCGAAAATGCGGTCGAGCCAATCGAGTTCCCCGGACTACAGCAGAGAATATTAAATGCCTCGGGTGTTCAGACTCATCACAGGCATCTTTCCGAGGGGCTATAGTATGGTGGCATGTGAGAAAATTACAGATTCGAATTTGTTTTTATGGCTCAGTTGATACTTGGTGATGACACAGGATCTTCCAATCACCAAATAAGTCGTTGCCTAGAACGACACGTTGAGACCAGGGACATGATGAAACCTGGCATCCTTACCATGACTATAAGCCTCCAGAAAAACAAAACAAATACATAGCCATTGGTAAGTAAAATACTGAGATGTATGTAAAAAGATGCAGCTGGCGTGATGATGGTTGTAAGTTGTTAACAGATCCCGATGCGTTCAGGTGAGCAGTTGTTAGGCGACAAAGTAATCCGGATCCCCCAGCCTGTTAATCAACGTCCATAGTGGCTGCGCCACCGCCTGCCCTACCGCCGCGTCGACCCTGCCCACCCCTCCTTCCGCCACGCTGCCACCGCTGGACTTCTGGCCGCGATTGTTGGCTGTACACCTTGGGGTCTGTCCCGGGAGGCGCAACGAGGACCGTGGCGCGAGGATCCGAGGTCATGATTGAATCTGAGCGCATTTTTCTATTGCAAGGGATGGTTGAGTAGTATCGCAAGAACGGATGGAAGAAAACTCACGTTCCAGGATCGTCGCCAGAGCCCATCAACACATCAACGCTCCCATTTTCATTGACCAGATCCACACCACCGAGTCTTCCAGTGAGGCCGACGGACTGTACACCTACAATGGTGACATGGAGTACACGGCCATCAGCAGGTTGTTTGTCGAATTTGGTGACGGCAGCCGCAGCATGGGCGGCCTGTTTGAAGGTCAGTCGAACGATCACATTGTCAGACGCTTGATTTGTGACAAGGTCCGTAGAGATGATGGGGCCACACCGTCGGAAGATGGCCTGTCGGGTATCGGAAAAAGGGACATTCAATGACAGAAAAGTGAACACACCTCGACGTCCGCAGGAGTAGTGCCTTTCACGAGACCAGCCACCTGCACGACATTGCCGTTCGCGCTGGTACTTGCCCCCTTGATGCTTATGCCACCGGCTGCGGTGGCCTCTCGAATTGCGCGTTGGACAAGACTGGAATCGGGTTTGCGGGGGGGTGCGGCAGACGCGGACAGTCGAGCAGAGAGAGAGGGCCTGTTTAAGTCCTCGAACAAGTCATGGGACCACTGTGCATCCGAATCGCCTTTTGGGGGTCGGGGGCGGGCCTGAGCGATGAGACGCGCGCGTATGCAGGGCGATTTTATATTATTTTCAAAGGCAGGCTTGGAGGATGCGAATTGCGGGTACGCACGTAGGGCGAGTTTCGGTTTGCAGACTTGGGACGGACGGGGCCGCCGTCTGTGGTGGTGGAGATGCGGGCGAGGAGGGACATGATGCTGGTTCAGGAAAGAAAACGCGAGACAAGCTCGAGACTGTTGTGTGCGCGTGTTTGGTGTGTGGCAGAAAAGCAGAGCGTGCGTCAACCTCGACAACGGCGAGCAAAACCCTGCACTTTTCAACGAACCCTCATCACCGCGCTGTCACGACATGGGTGGAGCTGGTATGTCTGCTGTATGAGATGTTTCTTTGCCGCCCTCAGCTGTTCAAACAGGCTGGCTGTTCCTGTTCGCGGTCCTGATGGCCGCCGGACTGCTCTTCACGATGGTTTTTTTCGTACGCAGCTCGCAACACGTCCCACCGGGGCATCTCCTGACATGCCGCGTAGATCATCATGTTCTCTGACCTCGAATGCGACTACATTAATCCCATAGATCTCTGCAACAAGCTCAACCAGGTAGCTGTGCCGCTCGGTTGTCTTCACTTGCGCATACTCATGCCGGCAATCCAGTTTGTTCTGCCAGAAAACATTGCTCATGCTTTCCTCACCGTCCTTTTCCTGCTCTCGGGTCAATGGGTTGCATTCTTGCTTAATCTTCCCCTCATGCTCTACAACGCCAACAAGTGCGTCTCTTTGTCACGTGTTCGTTCATGCTATTCATGTACGCTCGCACAGAATACGGAACAAGAACCACATGTACGACGCCACAGAAATCTTCCGCACGCTCTCTGGGCACAAGAAGGAGAGTTTTATAAAACTCGGCTTCTACCTCTTGTCTTTCTTCTATTATCTCTACCGGTGCGTATCCCTCATTCTCATGTGCAACCCCGGAGCTTATATTTGACTCAGCATGATCGTCGCACTTATCTCGGAGAGTGAATGATCGCCTGGTTCGTGCCCCACAGGCACCGTATTGTGCGGAATTCACATGGCAGGTGTGCAACGCGAGGCTCGGAGACATCTGATCTGTGATGGACGTGGGGTGCCTAGATATGCATGGGGAACTTGGGCGGAGTGAAGGGGTTTCCCATGTTGTATATCGTCTCGTTGGATGCTTTGATCTTTGAAACTCTGCTTGCCATTGGCCGAGTCTGACGTGGAACACTGCGTGTGAGGCATCAACTCGGTGTGAATTCCGGGATCTTTGGACAGCATGATTTGAAACACTTCCTCGGTCAGTCTAGTGCCAGGCTGGCAAACGACGCTACTGGGGTGGGCAAATTCGCTGTTAGCCAGGCCCTCCATCCAAACGCGTCCGGGTGCTGGTAAGGGACGCACCGATCACTTGTGACTTGGATGCCTAGCGACCCGACCACGCCGCGGTACCATCGTACTATCGTTCTGACATTGCTACCGCGTATACATTGGTTCCAGGTTCTAGTACAGGTATCGAAACTCCATTTTGCGTTTCAGAGCTTCGTCGAACGTAATTCCCTCCAGCCTGGCCGCTTCCTCGATCCGCTCCCGCTCCGGACCTTGCACCGCGCTCACTCCTGCACACTCCAGCCGCCGGTTCTCCCGCACCACAAGGGCGCGTAGGACTATAGCGCAAGTGTTGGTCTTCATTAATATCGCCCTAGAAGAACCGGACACGTACCAAAACAGAGGCAACTCGCAAAGACGAGCGCGCAGAGAGAAATGACGAACGATGTGCGGTACTCGGGGCCCCACCTTGCTTTCCAGATATAGGATCCAGCACTGTGGATGTGCGTGCATCAGATGGGCGCGCGCGTAGGTGTAGGTGTGGAGTAGCACGTACAGGATCCCAAGGCTTCCAAACCCAGTTACAAGACCAATCGCAGCAGATCGTTTCGCAGGTGGTCGAGGGACGACGTTTGCCAACCACACCAATACCAGCGGAGACCCTAATGTGTTTTAGCCACAGGTCAGATAGAAATGACGTTGGAGTCACTGATGAGACATACCAGAGAACCCAGACGTCATGATGAACATCGAAGTATATCTTGCAGCCATATTCATCGTCGAGAGAGAGATGATAAAGCCAACGATGGCGATCCACCACCCAGCCATCAGGTGGAAGCATCGTTCACCAGTGATGTCTGTACACGCGCGTCAACCCAAACCTAGACCGACAAGCAAACTGCTCACCAGCATGCCGCGAATTAACGAGTGATGCGATCGTCGCAAATGTCCACGGCGGTCTGCCCAAAGGTTAACAAATATCACGAACGGTGATGCGGAAATATATACGCAGTCATCAACAATGCGATCGTTGTCGAGTAGCCAAGAGTAGCAGTCAGTCTAAATGCAGGTATATGTGATCTTTACTACGTGGTCCTTGTTCTGAAAATACCCACGTTGGAAAGAAACTGGTGAAACTGAGACCCAAAAGTTGGGAGAAAACCATGAGCATGAATATCGGGACCTTGACGTCTTTGATTGCCAACTTCAGCCCTTGAAAGATGCTACAAAAGTAATCGGTGTTTGCACCATGAAAGAGACATAAACGACGTACGAAGCGTGCTCAGGATCCTTGTCGGCTTCGCCAGCATCTTCCGCAAGCCGGACCTGCGCTATGTATCTCTCCGCGGGGGTCAACCATCTGGTGTTGTGCGGCTACCAGAAAACCAATAACTCGTCCGGAGCATACCATCAGAAGCCTTGGGACATACATAATCTGAAAGGGACCACCTGAAGGCTTCGTAAGTGAAATGAATCAATAAACAGATACGTTGGACGTACATCGCAAAAAAACCTACGATAATCGTCATGGTGCCCTCGATATAAAATAGCCTGTGTCAGATCAAAAGATGTCATCAGGTGACTGCTGACCATAGACAATAGCAATTTTCTACCATCTCCATGCTGCGATGCCCATTACCTTGTGCATGCCTCCAAGGATAGCTGCAGCCCACAACTTAGTGCCAAAAAAAATCAGAGGTTTCGGTCGAAACATAGCATCCAATTAGGACTCACACCACCAAAGCCATTACTCATGAGTAGTGCGATGTGGAGAATAGCCACACGAAAAGCCAATTCCTGCAGAGAAAATAATATATATATCGGAATCCTACGACGCGACTCGGGTAAGACGGACCTTGCGTGTGTACCATCGTGATAACAGATAGACGGCTCCGGGGAAGAATGAAGCCTGAAATTGCGTTTGCATTCAACCATCCTTTCCTCGGCGGGTTCTGACATCTTACCTCGGGAAATCCGATAAGGATGCGACAAGCCACGATACCAACGAAGTTGTGCGTGATACCAGTCAGTGCGGTTATCAAACCCCACACGACGGCGCAGGTACCAATATATAGCGCGGGTCTAAGAAAGGTAAATGCTTAGCGGTCATTCTATGCGTTGATGAGGAAATGTGATTGACCTTGAGATGTAGTTAAGGGCCTTCAGACGATTTGAACTCAGAACTTATAGGTATTAATTACTCTACTGCTTACCATATTGGACAGAGTATGTGCTAGACCATATGACACATACAGACTAGCCAGTACTGTATCATACTGAACGTCTGTCATCCTGGTGAGCTACGAAGCACCACAAACGCGTAAAACGCACCTGATAAGCGTAAATCTGTTTGTAAACCTTTGAGTCGAGCAGAGCTGATCGCAGCGCGCTGCGTTACCGAATACAGGTCAAACGCGAACAGAAATCGAGCCAGACCCGTAACGTACGTCAATATTGCTCATAAAATGAATCAGGACGATAGTAGGTAATAACCGATAGTCGAGTTTGCGGACGAGTTGCCGTTCTAAAGTTTGTCGTGTTTCTGCCTGCGGTATCTCTGGGATATTGTTTGTGCTGACTGCAATTGTGTCATTTTTGTATATCTCGTGTTTCTCTTCGAGGTCGACCGACATAATGATGAAAACTAATGGGAGAACTTGAAGTGGAGGCTTCCAGCTTGCACTAACCGATCTCCTTCCCTTGAGATATAAAGGCCCTCTCTCTGAAACACAACTAAAAACATGATCTCCTGTCAAGAAGCCCGGAATGTGCAATACTCGATGGGGATGAGGACGTGAGGGCCTTCTCAAATCTCGCTTACCTATTCAATGTTCAGTAAACACAAAGCAGCCTCAGATGAGATGTAGGAAGCCTACGCTCGAATTCGTCAGGGGGAACTATTTACGAGTTTTATCCGAAGCCTAGTCCCCTTATCTACACGACGTACGCATATTGGGGGTTTGCCTGCAGATGGCTGCGTCGAACTTGATAGTCTACCAGGATGGGATGTTGAAACATTGCGGTCGGTTATGCTTTCCAAGTCAATTTAAAGCTATCGTACAAATGCAGGCCAGTGGCTTAACTTGCAATCTCCTGTGTATCTCCACAATGCCAGGCGGCTTGGGAAGTGCACGTTTCTGTTCGCGGTGAAGACGCGTTTCAGAGCTGGTGTATCAAGGAGAATTTGAAGGGTAACGTCGAGGTTTCTGAACCAGACGGCCCCCTTGTATCAATGGCTACACGACCATAGGCAGGCACCTGTAAGCCGAGGCTGGGATAGCCGCGGATAGGTTTCTTATGCGGCCCTCGCCTAGTTAGACGAGAGGGGGGCTACCTACATTTGACCATTCGTCAACCAATGAAAACTTACACAATGACCAAAATGCTTATCCCCTTTGTTATATCACGAGCTTCTCCGCAGATACTTAGTGGCAGATATTTCATCCCGGTCGAGGTCCTCGCAGTCGACCAGTTGTGCCCTGGGGATCAACCCAACCATTTGGTTGAAAACTTCTTATAATTCGGGTTCAACTTCCATCCACACAGTAAGCGTGGCGGAACGCAGAGAGTGCGCCCCATCCCCCCGAAGTTCCGAGGAATCACTGCCAACAACACTCAAGTACGGGTCTGGATGTACCATTTCAGACGACCATTGACATTCCAGAATGGCAAAGCGATGACTCGTACCTTTGACATTCAGCCACGGCCGGCGCTGCATCGTTGACTTTACACCTTGAGCCACTACCAGGTTGTGATGTGTGTTTGGTTCCTTCCAATATGCCTCGAGGCAGCATGTCAGACACTTTGGCTGTAGTCGCACGAAGTTTGCTTTTCCGCGAGAACAAAACGATAGAACAGTGTTATCGGAGGGCCGCCTTCGGACTTTCAGCGAGGCTATGAAACGCAGAATGGAATTCCGTTATCTGTACTAATCCGAAGGCCCAGAGAGCGGTGGTTATCATCAGGACTGCACATGGCGTACGAGGTCTCAGCTACAAATATCAGTGCCGATCCTTTAAAGCACTAACTTATCATTACTGTATCATATCTCTGTTGAAGGGTGCTGTGCAGAGGTTAAGTGGAACTATAGGATCCTCAGTAGATGTCAAGCTACTGATATTAAGAGTACTACCTATAGGATCTATGGTAGGTTAGTACAGTAATAAATGCCTATGAAAATAGGGCTTACCCTCAGTAAATGTCAAGCTACTGAGGAAATAAACTAGGAGGCTGTAGTAAAGTGTACGCTCTAAGCTTATGTAATTATTACCGTATATGGAAAGCTAAAGCGCGCTGGTCAAGTTTACAACAATCTCCTTGCAGCGTATGTCGTGATGCAGGTCAGCCTGCAACGACATTATGTAATATTCGGACAGCTCACCACTCCCCCGATAACGTTCCAGCGTGGTACACACACTAGCACGTGCACACCCTCTATGGAGGGATATCATACAATTTCCGTTTTCTAACTCGGAAATCCAAGTACTAGTTCGCCTCACGCTTGTACAGGGTGATTAGTGGGCAACTTTTGCTTTTCTGATGATAATGCAGCCCAGAGTCCGGCATTTGGTAGTGAACATCATAGCGCTCCGATTTAACAAACGTGTTTCAATCGCACGTTTCGGACGCCTTGAAAAAGATCACTTGATCATCATGTCCCTGATTCCGAGCTCCAGTCTCCTTATATCCGCCTTAAGTCAGGAGGGGGAAATGCCAGTTGGAATTCGCCCACTCTCTCTCTTGTGTTCACAATGTCGACCATCCCCGAGAAGAACGAGCCATACGAAGAACATGTTGGCGGATTCAGCGTGAACGATGTTGAAGGGATACTTCGGGCGGAAGAACGACATGCGGTAGAACAACGGCTTGTTCGCAAGCTCGATTACCGGTTATTACCCACCGTCGTCGTCATCTATATGATGAACTATATTGATGTGCGTGGTGTGTCTAGAATGACGTGCAGGCGTTTGTGTTGATCTGAACAACAGCGTGCTGCGCTCGCGGCTGCTCGGCTAAAGGGTTTACAAACAGATTTAGGCTTGTCTGGTGTGAACTTCCTGGTCTATCAATTCAAATAGCTCACTGTGATGACAGATGTTCAGTATGATACGGTCGTGGCGATTCTCTATGCATCTTACTGTCCAGCACAGATTCCATCCAATATTGTAGGTGGTCTAATTAACCGTTACTGCAATGTTGACATCGCACCAAGGCTCTAAACTACGTCTCGAGGTTAGTCATATATTTTTCTTCTCATAAGTGTTCGTTGAATAATAGCCCTCATAGACCAACCTTTTACATCGGTACTTGTGTCGTACTGTGGGGCGTGACGTGCGCTCTCACTGGTATTACCCACAACTTCGCTAGTATTATGGCCTGCCGTGTCTTCATTGGGGTGCCAGAGGTATGGCTAGATTCACTAATGTGAGGACGACTGACTGAGAATGTCATTTTAGGCTGCGTTTTACCCCGGCGCCATGTACCTCTTGTCGAGTTGGTACACACGCAAAGTCTGTGTTACCTTACTCTTCGTCTAGTTGGTTCAGTTCCTCATCCTTCTTTCTCCAGGAATTGGCATTTCGTTCTGCTATTCTCTTCTCCGGGTTGCTTATCTCCAATGCATTTGGAAGTGTGAGCCTTCTCATGCTTCGTTTGTGACTGAAGCTCCTGACTTTTCGCTTGTACCTAGTTGTGGGCCGCGGCTATCCTTGGGAACATGAATGAGACGATGGGCATCGCCGCATGGAGATGGTAAGATTGGTGGCGGCTGCTTATAATAAACATATAATCACATATTATCATTATTGCCCCCAAATGCAGGCTCTTCTACATCGAGGGTGCTATGACGGTCGCCATAGGCTTCCTTGCGATGTATGTTCAATGTTTATGATCCTTTCATTTTATCGATGAAATCTCTAGGTGGTCACTTCCAGATTATGTACGTCCCGAAGCTTCCGACGTACAGTTTCGACGGGTTTTGAGCTATTGTCCCATATTCCTGGATAGCCACACAATACCAGATGGTTAACTCCAACGGAGAGGCTCTTGGCACAGGTCCGGCTTGCAGAAGATGCTGGCGAAGCCGACAAGGACTCTCAACAAGCTTCGTGTGTAGTCCGTGTCTTTTGATGTTCATGAATTCGGATTGGATTTGCAGGATTCTCGAGGGGTTGAAATTGGCGCTCAAAGACCCTAAGGTTCCGGTTTTCATGGTCGCAGCTTGTTCGCAGACGCTAGGATTCAGTTTTGTCAACTTCTTCCCCACGTGAGTATTCGCTGCTGGTTTTATTGTCTCTAGTTGACGTCCTTGCATTCAGGTTGACTGCTACTCTTGGTTACTCAACGACGATCTCGCTGCTGCTTGCGGCGTACGTACAGCAATTTGTCCTTTATTCCTGATATTGATACACTGTACTCGATCAGCCCACCATGGATCTATTCATCCATCGTCACACTCATCAATGCGCGGCATGCTGGTAGATTGCCCGCCCTCTTCTCCTTGATAGACTAGATTGAGCTGATGGATGTCTATGTAGATGCCACTGGTGAACGGTTCTTTCACCAAACCGCCCCATGGTGGGTTGTCATGGTTGGCTACATCATCTCGTTATCGACAATGAACACTGGCGCGAGATATTTCTCGATGTTCCTGATGACCACGGGATATTCTGGTACGTGACTCTCCAGCCCCTTCGTTTCGAGTTTTAATCCCTTCTAATTGCTGTGCGCATGCGTTAGGAGTCGCACTTGCGTTGGTATGGGTCGCTAATGCTGTCCCTCGACCACCAGCCAAACGTTCCGCTGCGATCGCCCTTGTAAACGGATTCGCAAACATCGGAAATTTGTGCGTGGTCGTGTATTCGTCCCATACGTTTATCTCACCGACAAGCATTGAACAGAGCAGGCTCGTATATCTGGAAAGCGACCTGGGGTCCCGAGTACCATCCGTCGATGATCATTGGATTCTGTGCGTTTGCCTTTGCGAGTTTCCTCTGTTTCGGTGCGTACTCAGTTCCTGTTGGGGTGTTTTAACGCACGACCGACACTTTCACTTTCACTGCAGTCTTCCGCTGGTTGATCGTGCGGGAGAACAAGAAGATGGAACACGAGGAATTTGATTTACTGCATGGTCCTGAGCGGGAGCGAATCGAGGAAGCAGCCAAGTTGGAGGGAATTACGTTCGATGAGGCTGTGAGGCGCAGAATGGGGGTCCGCTTACTTTACTAGTTTCGCCAGTTGGAGCAGCTGGGGATCTCCAACTTTGCACATCGTTTGGAAGGGATTGGTTTGAAGGTAGATCCTAACCCGCGAGGTAAACACAGCACCTATAATGTGGTGTTATAATACGTGTAAACTGTTCTTTCGAAGCTGTGGCAGGACTGAGAGTAGCCGCAAGGAATGATTATGATACGGTTCTCAGGTGCATCTACAGACTGCGATTCTAGGATTCAAGACGACCAGTTCCGCACTGTCTAGAATTCTCGCTGCATGGTTCGTATAGCATGACGCGGGGTCTGAGCAACTTGGTCTCACGCCGGATTCAAAACAAGACTTGGTACACTTTCTGAAAATGAGTGCAGTTGTCGCTTGCGAATGAAAGTCAAGACTCGGGGGAGAGGGCGCAGAGGCTGAAACGGTGGTATTCGGGAGGGAACACAGCGCAATGATAACAAATTGACGGGACTCCAGGCCCCAGGTCGATACTCAAATGTAGGATCCCACTCAGGCTATCGGACACCTTATTGAAAGGATGCTGTGCAGAGGCTAAGTGGAACTATAGAATCCTCAGTAGATGTCAAGCTACTAATATTAAAGGCACTACCTATAGAATCTATGGTAGATTAGTAGAGTAGTAAATGCCTATGAAAATAGGGCTTACCCTCAGTAAATGTCAAGCTACTAAGGAAATAAACTAGGAGACTGTAGCAAGATGTACGCTCTAAGCTTATGTAATGATTACCGTATAAGGAAGTCTAAAGCGCGCTGGTCAAATTTACAACACACCTATCAGCAGTGGGGTCAACGAGGGTGCACCCGTGGCCCGGAGGAAGGCACCACACGCGTACTCACTAGATCTCCAGTTTCCATTCAGGAGGCCAATCGCTTTGCTGATGGTCAAGGGAACAGCTTTAGCGACTCATATGTCTGATATGTGCCTACCTACCATAGCCTAATGAAAGTGCAGCTCAGTCCAATGACATGAACACACAGCTTGCATCACGGAACCAAGATACTACCTCACCCCGAGGAACTCCTGATGACACTGGCAGCATGGATATTGGTGAAGGGGGTAGTAAAGTCGTTGATAGCCCTACTAACTTAAAGGCACATGTAATGCTTGCCCAATCTCCAGTGAAATGAGGTCCAAACGAGATATATGGAGGCCTGAATGAGGTGTACTTGCTAGTCTATTTTGAGGTCTCTTGGATGTCGAGTCTAGGAGATAAGTAAATCACTGTCTACAGCAAAAATGTGTGCTTTCTTGGTTATGTGTTTTTTTGCGCCGCCAGCCCTCCCGAAAAGGTCAGCAATTTATTAAAACTACACCCGCAGAATCGCCTGCGAGACAACTGCGATCATATTTCTCTCTCCTCTCTGGACCTAGTTAATACAGATAACGAAACCTCATTTTGCGTCTCACAGCCTCGTCGAACGTGATGCCCTCCAACCTGGCCGCTTCCTCGATTCGCTCTCGCTCGGGTTCATGCATTGTATCCAGTTCTTCACGTTCCATCCGTTTGTTCTCCCGTACGAGCAATGCACGTACGACTGAAGATCATTTTTTTTTTAGCAAAACTTAATATGAACGAACAGGGAAGTCGAATGCACTACACACCAAAACTGAGCAAGCTTGCAAGTGCGAACGCGCAGAGAGAAATGATCATTGATTGATGGTATTCTGGGCCCCAGTTCGCTTTCCAAATGTAAGATCCCATTCTGTCGAATGCCCGTTCCTAGGATGGGCGATTCGGAGGAACGAATAGACAGTCACGTACACATTGCCTAGATTTCCGAACCCGTTCACAAGCCCGATTGCCGCGGATCTTTTCGCAGGCGGTCGAGGAATCACATTGGCTACCCACACCACAAGCAGTGCGGCACCTAATGCACCACACATCAGACAAAAATGAAATTTAGGCCACAAGCGGGAAATTCACGTGCCACAGAATCCAATTGTCATGAAGAAAATCGAGATATATCTTCCAGCCTTCTCCATTGTCGACAAAGAGATGATGTAGCCAACCATAGCGATCCACCAACCAGCATTCAAGTGAAGGAATCGCTCACCGGTGATGTCTCCGCATAGACACTTAGTCAAATCAACCTGGTTTACTGATCTATAAGCTGCTTACCAGCATGCCGCGAGTTGATGAGGGCCACGGCGGCTGAGAAGATCCAGGGTGGACTTGCCAAACAATGAGTACCAAAAATAAAAGACAGACTGCAGTGCGTACGCCGCCAGAAGTAATGTGATTGTCGTCGAGTAGCCAAGAGTAGCGGTCAACCTGGATATACAGTGAGCAGCTGAGATCTCGACTAGAGTATTCTAATTCTGGAAATGCTCAACGTTGGGAAGAAATTGACAAAACTCAGCCCCAATGCCATAGAACAGCTGATGAGCATGAAAATCGGAACCTTGGGATCCTTCAGCGCCAGCTTCAGCCCTTCAAGGATCCTGAAAACAGTCAGTATTTATGGGTTTCACGAGACAGGAACATTATACGAGGCTTGTTGAGAGTCTTTGTCGGCCTCTCCGACATCTTCTGCCAGTCGGACCCGCGCCAAATGTCTTTCTGCGGGTGTTAACCATCTTGTGTTGTGCGGCTACCATAGAATAACGTGAACTCATGATGCCTTTGTCAAGAAACTCAGAACATACATAGTCTGGAAGCAGTAACCTAGATTTTATTAAGCAAAAAAAAAAAGCAGAGCTGAAGGACTACCGTACATACATGGAAAGGAAGCCAACGAAAATGGTTACGGCGCCTTCGATGTAAAAAAGCCTGTGATCGAGATCAAGAATGATTTCAGATAATTCGCATCCTTTGGACAGTAGCCGATTTTACCATCTCCATGCAGCGATACCCATCGCCCCGCCCATATTTCCGAGGATGGCTGCTGCCCACAACTAGGCGTAAACAACGAAGTTAGTACGAACCGAGGGTTGGAACAAGAGTGGGCTCACACTACCAAAAGCATTAGATACGAGCAATCCAGTGAAGAGTATAGCAGATCGGAAAGCCAGTTCCTATGTGGAAAAGCATTAGGAACAACTATGACCTCGCGGTGGCCTGAGCAGCAAAAACCTTGCGTGTATACCATCGTGATAGAAGATAGATGGCGCCGGGGTAGAATGCAGCCTATGGAATATTTTAGATCAGTCATGTTTAGTTCTATAGGTTCCATACGCTTACTTCCGGCAATCCGATGAAGACGCGGCAAGCCATAATACCAGCGAAGTTATGCGTGATGCCCGTGAGAGCGCTCGTCAAGCCCCATAGGACGACAAAAGAACCAATGTAAAAAGAGGGCCTAAGGCAAGCCGAAGTTTGACGATCATTACACTTGGTAATGAGGACATATGACTCACCTGGAGACATAGTTAAGAGCCTTGAAACAGCTTTAGTTGTTACACGAAGAGATAGCCAGACTCCTTACTATATTGGACGGAATCTGTGCGGGACAGTACGATGTGTAAAGAATTGCTACTACCGTGTCATACTGAACATCTGTCAACTTGGTGAGTTACTAGCTCCACGAATAGGTGAGAACACACCAGACAGGCCTAAATCTGTTTGTAAACCCTTGAGCCGAGCAGACGTGATTGCAACGCGCTGCAATGTCGCACCTGGATAAGTACAACACACGAATGTTCCACTAGACATGCAACATACGTCAATGTAGTTCATGAAGTAGATGACGACGACGGTGGGTAACAGCCGATAATCGAGTTTGCGAATAAGCCGCCGTTCTGCCATTTGTCGTACGTCTGCCCGCAGTATATCATGGCCGCTGGCAAAGCTGGCCACGACGGCATCCTCCTTGAACGACTCGTGTTTCTTTTCGCGGTCGACTTCCATGAGGAACACAAGTATGTCAAGTCGTGGCCGTCACCTGAACTTCTTACCCCCTGATTTAAAGGGCGCCGGAACACCCAATGGAAGCGTATTCACTGGATATGGGCATCTCAGCATGGTGACAACCAGGATCAAATCGCCCAGCCGCATTAAATGCAAGAACTACTCACTGGTAACGAAAGTTTGGAGATGAGTTCATTGAATAAGATGCATCAACATGAGCTCTTGAGTGTGTGATAAGTCGCAGTCGTAATCACTGTCACCGTGTAAACGTGGTGCAGCGGCAGAGAACATGCTCACTCGGGCCCCTGGCACTCGGAGGAGTTCCATGTGCGGAGAAGATGAATTTCAGCGCCAGCTATCAAGAATTTGGAAGACATGATGCTGAAACTTCATTTCGATCCCGCCAGATGGCCCTAACAGATGGCGGTAACAACGCGCGGAAAAGTAGTACCACTGTAACGGCTTGCCAGGAACGAGTGTCCTCCTACCTAACTTGAGCTCGGGGCGAAAAGCTTGAGTCGCAGCCGCATTCGGTGATTCGTTAGTGCATGCTGCAGACTCCGATCAGCCCCGGACTCACCGCATCAATATTCCAGTGGCTGCTCTGACCGTGACTACAAGTGAAAAATGAGACCGATATACCGCGGGACGTGGCATTCAGGAAATGGTACCGCCACGGTGCTTGCTGGCAGCACTAATACGGCCACAATCTGAGTCATGGCAGTGTGTTTGAAACGTGATAAGAGCTTTTCTTCCGAATCATATAGTTTTAGGCGCTTCCAGGTGTGTACCCACTTTTATATAATCGACGTTCGCCTTGTTGCGCTGACGTTCCATTGCATTGAAAGGCTAACAATATATGAGACAAAAAATCTGGTTGGCTCAGTAGCCTAGCCAAAGATGCCACTACTAAGCACAGTTTTTCTCGTGTATTTTCCAGTCCTTCACCTGACACTCCTTCAAATAATATTTAACGTTCTTGCATTTCCCGCGGTGCATTCGGGCTTCTGATTGAATCCATATCTCCTCCAAATATGGAACGGCAAACTGAGGGCTGATGGTCACTGACACTCGGGTCATGTATAGGGCGAGAGACTTGAATCGTTTCAGGAACGTCTCTGTTCCGATCCCAGCACCACAGGGGCAGGAGGGACTCTTCTTGAGGTCTGACATAGCATTTGGGAGTAATAAAATCGATCCATGGGCCAAATACTCGCAGGAAGGTCGGTGCGTTTAGGTTCGACACTCTTCAACGAAAGATGGGGAAGGAAGCGCCATGCCTCTGACTCATCTGGATCGATTTTGATCGCAACGATGCCAAGCACTTCAAGCTCACGCAGCTTTCCCTGAATAGCCCTGGAGCAACCCAGGCATCTGCGAGACCGTGCGAGAACTAACGTCCAGGCGAAGATCAGCGACAATAATAATGGCGAGAAATCCGTTTTTCGATGTGTTTTGCGATGCGAACACAGAACGGACTGGGCCTTGTACTCCAGAAGCAGAAACCAACAGATGATACAAAAAATCTTTCAGATTCACGAAGGTGTCCGGATTGTGGGGGAATTCGTTTTCTGCGCAGTGCGTCCCCTAACTAAGGATATATGAGAGGCAAGCAAAATAACAGCCTCATCATTCTCCGACAGCTTGAACAAAGGACAGAGACCCAAGTTAACTCGGTAGATGCTTCATGACGTTGAAACTCCATCGAGGCTCATAAAAAAGCTCTTTGCGATGCTACCTGGATTTTGAGAGTCCATTGACAATGCCAACGGCGCAGTGATCTGTGAGTGTATCAGCACGCTTCCTTTATGATGTGTTATAAACCAGCAACGAACCTCTACGTACATCGACTTGCGGGCAACGTGGCACTTCGTGTCTGTAACATCGACCGGCAATCGGAAGTGAACCTTGTCTGAGTACTGATCAACGTACAAGCGAGCCTCCTGAGCATCTCCTTGTCTGATCTTTGCAAATGAGCCTGCTAATAGCAAGACTCGACTGGCTGCGTCCGAGGTTATCTATCCGACTCATGTACGAAGCTCGTTCGTCCGTACACTGTTAACCCGCCAACCCTCTGTAGCCGCATGGGTACATAGTCTGCTTGTGCGGGCAAGAAATCTGCGGGAAAGGTTGTTCAGCAAGTATGTGGACGTGCCGTGAATCTTCTATCAATACAGTGAGTATGGCTTCTAGTAGAGACGTGCTTGGTGAAGGACGAGTCCTAAGGCCGACAGCTACATCACATCGAGCGTATCACTGGGACTCCGGCCCCACCGGAAAGTGACGCAGTGACGCGACTCCAAACATTCGGATGCAGGTCGAGAGCATTGGCCTGCTAACTTGTAACCAAACAGTGTACCTGCTGGTGGTTCCTTACACACGGTGATAACAGCAACGAGCTTGATGGAACAGAGAGGAAAACAATCAACGGGGAGAGGTTTTCCTTCCTTATCTTCTGTGAGTCTTGTCATGGTGGTATACTACACACAAAGTAGATGTTTGTTCAGTGACATCACCAGGTTGTGGTTGATCCTCCTCAGGAACTGGTTTTCTGGTTGTGGGATTACTTCCATATTCGTATGTAGTAGCTTA
This sequence comes from Tylopilus orsonianus, assembly GCA_038089095.1. Taxonomy (NCBI): domain Eukaryota; kingdom Fungi; phylum Basidiomycota; class Agaricomycetes; order Boletales; family Boletaceae; genus Tylopilus; species Tylopilus orsonianus. The sequence continues at coordinate 1,098 of JBBPKE010000062.1, read as the reverse complement.
CCTTATCATATTTACACTGCGCTGTAGTTAGTTTTCTTGTTCTTCAGTGACTCACTGAGGATTCTAACACTGATCTGCTGTCCTTTACACCTGAGTGCTTAAATAAAGCTATGGGCCACATGCACTCTTGGAAACATGAACGGCATGATCGGGATTGCAGTATGCCCTTTTGAATGTCCCTGATGAGCATATCCGTTGTCTAATATAGCCCTCAATGCCCGAAGACAAGCTTTTCTACATCGAAAGTGGTATAACGATCTTTATTGGTTTCCTGGCCATGTGCATCCGATGCTTATGGGTTTTCCCCAATACCCTCAATGAAACCTCTAGGTGGTTGTTTCCGGACCATATATGCACAAGTCTCGTCACTGGCATGGTGTCCTCTTCACTAATACTTCCCAGTAGCCGCACAGACAGCACTAGGTGACTGGACCCTGCAGAGACTCCTAGTTCAAGTTCTATTGGAAGAAGACACTGACGAACCCGACAACGACTTTCTCCAAGCCCCGTACCTGGTCCACGTCCGCACCGCGTGCCCGCGCCAGATTGAGGAACGGTACCTGCAGAGGCCTGGTTTCAGGACTCAATGACACCAAGGTGCCGATTTTCATGCCTGTATACTGTTCGCGACCCCTGGGACTCAGCTTCGTCAACTTTTCCCGACACCAGTGCTTTACAAACGAGCGAACTGTACAAAGATCTAGCTAGCACATCCTTGCTTTCCGGTTGACTGCCGTGCTGCGCTATTCAACGACGGTCACCTTGCTGATAGCCATGTATGTGTGTCCACGACGGTTGTTTGCTGTGTTTGCTCAACCCACTGTGGTTGTTTCGGCCACCGTAACGCTCATCAATGCGCAACACGCTGTGACCCCTTGTTCCTTTCAGGTTAATTGATGTGACGCATGCAGACACTACTATCGAAAAATTCTTCTACTGGACAGTCTAGCGGTGGTTTGCCATGGTCGGCTACTCCATCTCTCCGTCGGCGATGTAGACGTCCGTCCGGTAAGTACGTTCATGGGTATCGGGAACTGCGGTACGCGCCCATCATACGCAAGTTCGTCCACCTAACTTTTATTATTATCATTATTATTA
>JBBPKE010000061.1:0-49203 GCA_038089095.1 Tylopilus orsonianus | reverse complement strand
ATAGTCATACGAGATGGAATGGCGTGGGGATTGATGATCAGGTCAGGTACAATACCCTCTGCAGTGAACGGCATGTCCTCCTGACGGTATGTGATACCAATAGTACCCTTTTGACCATGACGAGAGGCGAACTTGTCTCCGATTTGCGGGATGCGCGTAGACCGCACACGAACTTTGACGAATTTTTGTCCCTCGGAATTGGTGGTGATCAATACTTGATCAACGATGCCATTTTCGGTACTCTTTAGAGGTGTTGATACATCCCGTCGTGTGTGGGTCCGAGTCCGCTGTCCCAATTCCTCGCTGTCCGGAGGTATCGGAGCTGTCTTTCCGATGATGATATCCTCACCCCTAACGGTAGTTCCTGGTGCGATGAGGCCATCATCCTCTAGCTTATCGTAGGTCCCATGCTTCATGCGGAGGGTAGTATCGCGGGTTGGCTTCTCAAACTCTTCCAGTTGTTGGACTCCGCTCTTCTTCTCAAGGTCCATATAGCTGCGGTAATATATACTCCGGAAGAGACCTCGATCAATAGAACTTTGATTCATGATGACGGAATCTTCTTGGTTGTACCCACTGTAGCAAAGGATAGCTACAATGGCATTTTGACCCGCAGGAAGTTCACGGAACTTGAGATACTCCATAGATCGGGTAGTAGCAAGGGGTTTTTGTGGGTAGTACAAGATGTTGGCCATTGTGTCCATCCTAACCAAGAAATTCGTGAGATAGATACCCATGGCTTGTTTACCCATAGCGGACTGGTAGGTATTACGCGGCGACTGGAGAGATATAAGACCATGAGCTCTTGAAATCCAACAATAACGCACCTGGTTGTGATCCGGGAAAGGGATGATACTGGCACAGACACCGAGGATCATACTTGGATGAATTTCGCAGTGAGTCCACGTGTGGGCATTGATTCCAGCTTTTAACCGCGCCGCAGGATCAAACTCTCCATCATTCTCGTGGGGGTTGATGCCTGCAGACTGCAACCTAGAGTTCTCTAAGTCTTCAGGCGTCATAGAGATCATCACTGTTTCCTCCTCCTCAGCGTCCAACAACTCAATTATCCCCGTCTTCACCAAGTGTTCCCACTTGAATTCCTCACCATCATCATCGCGGTAGCCCTGATTAAGCCATTTGATGTGCTTCTTCTGTAAAGCAAGCTGCTGATTTTCGACAATGAAGAGAGGTCGGCAAACCCGTCCTGCGTCAGTGTAGAGACGGAGTTCCCTCTCACGAATATCACGGACTACAGAAACCTCGGGACTAATGTCATCTTTTCGGCGTAGTTTTTTGATGGTCTTGACGAGGTTGGCAGGATCACGATGCACACCCATCCATACACCGTTAACGAAAACTTTTGTGCAGGGAGTCGACGAATGCGCGTTTTCTTCCAATGATTCGAGACCCCACTCCTCCAAGAATTCGATCACGGGAGCTGAATATGAACCGACTGAGATACAAGCCATCAACGCCAAGTTCTTTACAAGACCACAGGCTTGTCCTTCTGGGGTCTCTGCAGGACAAACCATTCCCCAGTGTGTATTATGCAACTGACGAGGTTTCGCAATTTTTCCCTCTCGGCCGAGCGGGGTGTTACAACGACGAAGATGAGAGAGGGTAGACGCGTAGGTGTATCGATTGAGGACCTGGGATACGCCAGCTTTCGAAGCCATGGATTTCTTTTGGTCGCCCCAGTTACCAGTGGCCAACGAATACTTAAGACCGTTGGTGATTGTTTGATGTTTGACGGCCAGCGAAAGGTTGAACTCCTTGTGAGTCTCAACGCACTAAAAACAATTTGAATACAAGATAGAACAGAAGGGGTTCGGACAGTACTTTCTGAAGGTACCGGTAAACATCTCTCGTCAACTTCTTGAAGAGCATCCGGAAAAGGTTTGCAAGCAAGGGACCAGCTAAGTCGAGGCGTTTCTTGCCGAAGTGATCACGGTCATCGAGCTCTCTCCGTTCCAGAGCAGCAAGCAGTAATCGGTGGATCATATAACCAAAAAAGTATGCCTTCTTCGATTCGGAACCTTCCGCCATAGAAACATGCGGTAACATCTCCTTTTGCAGAATCTCCTGGGCATAGCGGATGCGCCGTTCTCTGGAAAGACCGGTAGTGGTCCCTCGGTTGCCAATGAAATCCAAAGCCACTTCACGGTCCTGAATGACGACACCATCGTCAATGCAAGGCTTCAACATCTCAAGCATCTGTGAATCTTGCATGTCATAGCAAATGTGCTCGAGGATATCGCGGTCCGAGATGACTCCAAGAGCACGGAAGACAACCCAAATGGGAATGTCGACACGAATGTACGGAATTGTGGCCTTCATGACATTGCCGAGCTGAACAAGCGTAAGCGCAAGGTTCATCAAAGAAAGATTAGATCCTACCAATCGTTCTTGGTTACGGTGGAACATCTTCACTTGAAACTGACTGATCGTCTTTCCACCTTTCTCAACAGCACTACGTATCTCAGCAAGAAAATTGATTGGGGAAGGTTGAGCTTTTGCAAAGACATAGACGTGGTTTGTTGCCATACGCTCCTGGGCAATAAGAACCTTTTCGGATCCGTTTATAATAAAATAACCTCCAGAATCGTACGGACACTCGTTGAGGTCGTATAAATCTTGGTCCTGCAGACCTCTAAGGATGCAAAACGTGGACCGCAGCATAATGGGGACCTACAGGAATAGATTAAAGCTCTGATGACGCGCTCACGTGGAAAATCACTTGCCTTGCCAATCCACACTTTTGTCGCATCCTCTGGATTCTCGTGTCCCTCAGGCTCCCAAATCACGTCTCCGGGAACGCCGTCTGGATCCTCACGACCCAGTAAAACCCTCTTCCTCATTTCGATATACAGCGGGGCGGAGTATGTCAAGTTGCGCAAACGCGCTTCCTGAGGGAAAACGGGGACTACAGAACCGTCCGCCTCTGTCACAGTTGGTCGCGATAGATATATTTGCCCGAACTTAATCTCGTAGCGTCGTGTCATATCCGATTCGTGACCGGTATGTTGATCAGCTTGGTCGAGTATAAGATCGGCGTTTTCGTCGACCAGCTCCTGCATGGTATTTTGGACGAATTCGTCGAACGAGTCCAGCTGTTGGCGCACGAGACCTTTCTGCTCGAAGAAGCTGGAAATGATGGTCCAGCAATCTTCCTGAGTTATCTCTTCATACCCCTCTTCCTCTTCATCCATCCCGTAGCCTGGATCATCGTATGAGAAGGTGCTCTGGGAAGGATCAACATCTCCAAGAAATACTTCAGAAAACGTTAGTAATAGGTGTACGTTTGTAGTTACCTTGGTTCATGGCGGAAGAACGAAGGGTATTGGAACAAGGGAAACGGTTTGAGTGACACCAGAACCAACCTAATCCTGAAGCGTCAGCGATGATGACGACGGCGAGAAGACAAGATTGAGCACGTCGTGGACGCCGACGAGCGCGACTTGTAAGCCGTGTTGATGCTTGTTTGTGATGCGAGGAACTCGAACTCGGTACTATGCTAAGCTAGTGATATTATGTAATTCCAAACTACAGAGGACACTCGCTCAACAGTTTGTTCATTTTTCGAAGTGCACCACCAGCGTATCCTCCCTGTTGACGATTATTAGCAAAACGTCACTTTTCCCGCTGTATCCGCTTACCCCAAAGAGTACTATGTGGTTGAGGTAATGATAAAGCTCGTACAGGTCTGCTCGTAGGTCGTACTGCTCCACCGGTTCGCTTTTCGGCATTAGCCTGTGGTAGCTGGAGAAGAATGTGCTCGGAATCCCCCCGAAAATGCGGGCAATTGCAAGGCTTTGTGGAAGTTCAGATCGGGTGACTGTTCCGCGCGTGTTCTACTCACTCTGCCTCGTTGTGCCCGAAATATGAAGAAGGGTCGAATATAACTGGCTGTCCGTTGGCGCAGTCAACTCCGGTATTCCCACTCTGCCCGGCTCAAAGTCGTCAACCGCGCAAAAAGCTCATTTCCGTAACATACCCAAAGGTCACCATGGAGGAGGACTGGTTCAATCTTCAATGGACGGAGCAACCACCGTATGACTCTTCGCCATAAGCACACTGCAAGATGAACTGTTGTAGCGCAACTTACCTCGACTTTACTTCCTCACCCTTTGTCATCAGCTCCGTACTTCCGCGCCTACCTTTGAGCTTGGACAAGAGATTCTCTAACATGGAACTGTAGCACTCCTCCCATGTCTCAAACCACCCGTTCTCCTGCCTGGTTTCCCCGCAGTAGGTTGGAACGTCAAATCCATAGCCTTTGCTGCTCTTGAAGGCGTGGAGTTCGGTCGCCATTCTTTCACCCAACAGCTCTGCTGATTTCCCAGACAAAGATCCCATGTCCTTGTACTCAGAGGAAGTAGGGCCTGCCGACCGCCTCGTTTGAATTATCATTTATTATACCGAACGTGAAAACTCGGGGTGCTAAACCCGGAGCAGCATGATGAATGGCCTTAAGGGACTCGGCCTCTCCGACGTACTGATCTAATTCGGCAATGTTGCCTATTTTCGCGTAGTATTTATTCCCTGTGGAGGAGGTAATGATGGGCAACCTAAAAGTGAACTGTGCGTTGGGCTCTATCTTCTGAAGTTGTGGAAGGAATATGTCGGCAATATTTGACATGATGGATCCCGGAAGTCAACTTTGCTAAATACCGCCGGTGAGGGATTCCTCGCGTGAGAGGTTCCCTCACGAGCCATGGGCGTTATGTGCATTGGCACTGACAATACGGTTCATTCCCGCTGGCGTTGCTCTAGTCACTAACAATCATCCACAATTGGGATCTGGGTGGAAGGTCCGTCCGTCCCCCATATGGTGCCGACCGTGGGCACGCCATTGATTGTCATCTCATACAACCCAGTGATACGTATTCAGGCTCTTTTGCAATCCTAGGAGCTGATGTCGCGTGCATTGCCGAAATCACGGCAGTCTTACCCAAAGGCTGCATATCCCCGGAAGACCTGATGGGTATACGACCCAACTAACTTTATTGCCATCCAGGGCAGATCTGGGTCAATGACCACCTAGAACCTCAGGCATAGTGCAAACTTTGTGCATGGCCAAGACACTAAAATCGGAATATAGCTTGCACATGCTGCCGGAAAAGCATCCACTTATGCCCTCTTGGGTTCACTCGAGTGCAGCTGGAACCCATAAGACTGACAAGTATGTCACTCATAAGGAAAGAAAAATGATGGCCACACCACCACGAGAAGTACAAGCTTACAGTGGCTCAGAAAAGTACCCTGATAATTGTTGAAAGGATGCTGTGCAGATGTTAAGTGGAACTATGAGATCCTCGGTAGATGTCAAGCTACTGAGGAAATAAACTAGGAGACTAGCAAAGTGTACGCTCTAAGATTATGTAATAATTACCTTATATGGAAAGCTAAAGCGCGCTGGTCAAGTTTACAACAATATTGGGTCATTTTAGAGAAATTGATAAGGTCGCAGTTACATACCTTAGCAAACTTAGTGAATCCCCGTTCAAGATCAATTTGCTACAGAATTAGGAATTCTGTCCTAGACTTCCTAATTGGCGTGGCCGGCTTGCTCATAGACCCCATTGAATGTTGGAGTATTTCCGTATACGTACATGGTAGCTTACCTAAGCATAGCTACATCGCACCGTAGTTAGTTTCATTGTTCTTCAGTGACTTACCGAGGATTCTAACATTGAAATCATACTTAAAGAAGGCCCTTGAAGTTCCTATAAGACGAATAGTCCAGTACACAACAAGCTCAATCGGATTTGAGAGCCTGGCTGACAGGTAATAATAGTTCGAGAATCGCTTCCGTATATCGAACTGAGTGTAGGATCCATATTTTATTATATAGATACCTCAGACAGCTCGCTATTTCTTCGCTTGTGAAGACCCGATTTCCTCATACGGTGTGTTCTAGCATTTCTTTAGCGGCTCGGTACTTCACCTGAGTTTCCGCAATGACAGTTTCACTAATACCCCAGCCCTCCCCGTTTCCATTCGGTCCACTCTCATAACCTTTGCGGTAGCCGGCTTCCGTCAGATAGTCCCGTACATATTGCTTATCGAAACTTGATTGTGGTTTTCCCGGGGAGTAGCCAGCGAGAGGCCAGTAGCGCGAGGAGTCAGGGGTGAGCACTTCATCCACGAGGATAAGTTCGTCCGGCCCATCCGACGAGGGGACGAGGCCAAACTCAAACTTGGTATCCGCGAGAATCAGACCGCATGACAGAGCGTGCGCTGCCGCCATCTTGTATAGGTCTAGCGCAATTCCTGCGATGCGCGTATATAATTCCTCGCCAACCAGTTGAGCAGCTAAAATCACTTGGCGTGAACAACGTTCCCGCGGTAACCAGAGATCCAAGTACCTCTTTCTGGTGAAATGTTTTCATCATGAGCCCCCTGTTCGGCTTTGGTCGATGGCGTAACGACGGGTTCGTCTAGCTTCTCGGACTCCACTATGCCCTCTCTCAAGCGGATTCCATGCATTGTTCCAAATCTCTTGTATTCCGTCCACGCCGAGCCTAGTCCGATTGTTTGTGGGTACTAGGCACGGATCAGCACCAAAGGACGGCTTACCGGTGAGATACCCCCTGACAATTGTCTCTATGGGTATGACTTTCGCTTTCTTCACGAGCATAGTGCGCCCCTCCAGCTGATCCTTGTATTGCTTCACCTCCTCCGGCATCTGGTCGATGTCAATTGTGATGAGGTGGTTCGGGACGATATGCTGTAGTTTTCGAAACCAGAACAAGGATATGCCGGTCAACAACTTCCCTTTGTCCGGAATGCCCTACGGAATAAACGGGGTCTTAAGTTGACTGGCGAGGAATGGTAGGAAGACTACCACGAACGTCCTTGAGGATGACATCGTATACTGATATCCTGTCGGTTGCAACGAACAAAAGGCAGTCTTCAGATGAAGTAGTGTAGATGTCACGCACTTTCCCTCTTGAAAGCAACGTGAGATCAGGTAAATTGGTAGATAATAGGGCAGACATCGTTTCTGGGGCGGACGACGTTTCGAATAGCGACTATATATGTATGGTTCCCCTGCAAGCTCACGATTCGGGCCTCGTCGGGGAGTTCTTTTAGCAAGCCGTTTCGGAAACTCACTTGTCAATTCGTTATCACATCGGGCGAATACGCCTCCAGAATAAATAATTCCGCTTCCGCCACAATATCCCTAGTCTAATACTAATCATGGAGTAATCTATGTACCGTGCTGTTCTTCACACAAGATGCTGGTTTTTTAGATGCTTGGAACCAACCTTGGAGGGAAGTCAAAACCAATTCACCACTTGGAGAGGAGTAGACGTACAAATCATACTTTACCAGGTCGTCGATATTTACGAGAGCAGCGGTAGCCAACTGCCTTGCCTCAAGCCACACCCAAACCTGCGAAAGCGCATGTCAAACACTAACAAGTTACCCCCACCACAAAACTCACCTTCAGTAATGTCCCAAAGTTGCAGGAAGGATTCTGCTTAATCGATTCTTGAGTAGTCATTTGTCTTCCAAGCTGCCTCAGAATGGGTAACGCGCTCTTGAATAGATCCAGACTTGAGTCCAGCTGACGTCCGATCCCCTCCAGTAAAAGTATGGAGATTACTGTGTTGATGAAGTCCCCTTCCATCTTCACGTGGTGATGCCGAACCGCTTTCAGTACATCCTTCAAAATATCCGATATTTTTATTCGGCCAAGGCAGAATGTCTTGCGCTTCACGCTGAGGACGATATGCTGCATCTTCAAAGCAAAGGTTTCTGTGTCAATCGCCAACTCGGGACTTCGACAACGTTCCACCATGAGTTGACCGGCACGGTACCCGTCGAACTCTGCAACAGCGCGGAAAAGGTCAAGAAAATTTTTTCGGTTCGTAGAGTTGAGTGTTGTAACCAGACCGGCATCTATAAACACAACTTCTGGCACGAACCCTTGGTCTGAGATGCGTTGCAGCTCTTCTTGCCACTCTACACGTGAACTGTTAAGCTCCTTGAGTTTCGATACTGTCACATCTGATTCGAATGGAACTTGTGCGACCAAGCCCTCATCGTGTCCGGAAAAAATAGTGTTAACTATGTGGCGTAAAACATCACTAGTCGCTAGTGGCCGCGTGAACTTGATCATGATGTTTCCGGGGTGAAGATCAGAATGAACGAAGTTGTCCAACAGGAGCATATTCTAATGGGTATTATTAGAATGATAATCCAGCTAGTGTTCTCTACATACCAAAAACGCGTCTAGACCAACGGTAGCAACTTGCACATCGAAAGGCCCCCCTCCATTTTTCAGGAAGAGTTCCAATGGTACTGCATGTTCGAATTCCTCCACCAAGATATCGGATGTGGAGAAAACTTTGAGAGGGCGGGGAAATGTTACTGGCACATTACGCGAAGCAAAGTTATGCTCAAAAGTGAGAAGATTTTCGGCCTCATTACGAAGATCAAGCTGCTGGTGCATCATTTCACCGAACACGGCGACCTCTTCTGGAAGGGATATCCATCGCATTCCTGGGAAAAGTGTAATGATACTAGCAAAGAAACACATGATTGCCAGGTCGCGTCTTATCATCTTGTCGACTCGAGGATGGAGGACTTTAATCGCAACTGATGCGGTAGGAACCGAAGGTGGAGGGTCCTGTAAAATGGCCGGTCCCAAGGACCTGGCGGGGGACTTGGAGTAACGCTTGGGGCCTAGGTATGATGGCGGAAGAAGATCTTGTTTGAGGATAGCCTTGTATACCTACGACGACAAAATAAGAGCATGCATGAACAAGAGCAACGCCGGGTACCTACTTGTGCAATGGCGCCTGTCCCGATTGGGTTTTCGTCAAATTCCTCGAATACGTCTTGGAATGACCTATGAAAGGCTCTCTCTATGACTTCCTTTGTGTATGCTAATGGGTGGGGTGTTGCCTGCGAATGCGTTTTTCCCAGTCTATCGCAGAGTAGGGACGGAAAAAGATCGGCACGAGACGCGGCCCATTGAGCGAGCTAGAAACGATTGATGAAATAGCAAGCGAGTCAATGCATGTCAGTTACCTTGGTAAATGTCGGGCCAGCAGCTCGCATTCTTTCGACAAGAAAATCATACCACCACACAGCACCCCATCGATCACCTTGCAGCCGCTTGTCCGGATTTCCGACCAGCAGCATTGGCATAGTGACTATGACGGGCACAAAAAGATAAAACAGGTAAATAAAACGTCTGGCTGTTAATATAGGTTCCCAGATGTAGTCTTGCAAAACACCAGCTATCCTGAAGTAAAGTGGGCGTTGAGGTTCCGCTGGCGAGCTGATCATGTCTTGATCACTGAACCGACGAGCATTGACCCGACTTTCTGGGCAGGGAATAAGGGTGGGACACGAGAAAACAGTAGGTAAATGTATCCGAGGATCAGGAGAAAAATAGATGACCAGCCCGCCGACGATAGGTGCAAGCCAGAGCACCCGCCATGTCCAAGGACGAGCATGCAGCCTGAAGTACTGGGGAGGTGGAACAATCCGAGGGTGGTGGCTCTTGCTGATGGCAGTGGAAGTGAAACGAGTCGCCGGGTGGACCCCTTTGCGTATCGAAGGTGCACGGAGCCATCTGAAAGGAGGTGAAAGTGAAACGTGCCATCGGAAGGGCATCCTTCTACAAGTTACCCGCACCCGAAAGCTGCCGTTGGGCGTAGCGTGGTGTACTCCGGGGCCTCGGAGAAGCAGCCGCGCACTAGTCAAGACGTAGAAGAGCGATTCTGAGGCATCCGAGGTGCTGCTTTGTGCAGCCCCGTCAGCACTACACGTCGAAAGCAGTTCGCCGGAGAGTAGTAGTAAGCAGCACTGAATGCAAGAATTTCACATGATGACGCAAGACTGTCTGACTTGAGAGTACAATGTTCTCTTCGTCACTATCTGAGTAATGTCCCTCCCTTCTGACCTCCATGCCACCCGGAATGTTCTACGCGAATCATGATGATGTGGCAAATCGAAGTTCTTCTACTACGCAGTGATTGCTAATGCGATATCTGTAGTAGGTTCGCTTTCATATCCAAGGACCCCATTCTACTCCCAGGGTGCGCCCTGTCTTTGGGAAGTTAGGAATCCGGACATGACGTCTGGCGAGAGGAGCAGGTCTGATATAATGCCCAGTGAAGTCCTGGGTATTAATAGCCCAAAATACCAATGTTCGATCTGGTTGACATGCTATGAAGTGACTGCTCTCTATAGATACTACATTCTCCTCGATGCCTACAGTGCTCATTCAACCCTGAGTATGGTAAGACTAACAGTGGCATGAGCGTCCACACCTGTATGACTTATACACCCCGTAGCGAGTCCAGTTGCGCATGCGAAGGAGTGAAGCGATTGATTAGGCGCTCACTTTGTAACAGGTGCAACCTCCGAGGAAGCAACGACAGGGCGCCCTTTGTGGGTCTTAATACTTGTTTTCTTTGGACTCATTAAAGTTGAGGCCTGAAGCTCAGCCATCATCGCTGCTGCCGACGTTAACGCCGTTCCCAACGCAAATAATTTGTCCTGATGTGATACACGAAATTGTCGTAAGCACACTTTCCGCCCACTTGGTCCACTAGTGTCCGTGGTCCACGGTTCTGAGCAAATCCTTGCAGAAGTTATGGGAATGAATCTAAGCATGATCAGCGACCCCCCTTACGCACAGAGCATCAGGTTTGGATCATCGAATGACGTAGGGGCAGGGTGTTGTCTCTAGGCTGCATCACATGCTCCACTTCTTGTGACTTTAATCGTGCCATACTTACTATGGTACGTCAGTAGTTTGCTTGCCAAGCCAACCTGGTGAATGCAACTCATCCGGCGGGAGGGTTCAAGATTTAAAATGGCTGGGTGTTTATCGTTTCAGTTCTCCATAGCTTGAGTACTTGAACGCAATTAGATACTGCCAGCGTAGACGAACTTAGCTGGTCCCGGTTAGTCGTCACGCGTCACGACTGTTGATTGAGCAATACTGTCACGTGGTCATGACACCGCTTGCCTTTACTTTGAAGTTGTGCAATAAAAGGTGCTCCTTTGACCTTATTGTCGTTGATCTTACTCCCCCTACATTTACCCTTAACGTATAACACATTGTACCCATCCCGCGGTCTGTGTAATTAAACAAAGTGAGGCGTGCTCGAGTTCTAACTCAGTTTGGTATACCGTCATATCCTTGCCATCAGAGTCGGTTCTGAAGCCGGAGGGCTCTTCATAGAAAAACAGATCTTTCCGCACCTGGATAACCTTACTACTTCACAAGACCTCGCCGCCATCTCCATAAGCAACCGGTGGGATCTGTCCAGGTGAGCGCGACGCGTCCCCATGTGATTCACAGAGCGCATAACCTCAGCTCGCTTTGTGTAGGTTGCGAACTCTCAAAAATACGCGAAGATTAAGGTGGTATGTTCTCAGAAATGACTTTATTCGCCGCTCACTCTCTATAGCAATGGTGAAGACCCTGACTCCGCGAAAACAGAAACGGAGGTCTTTGGCTAGCAAAGACCAATTTGCGCGCCTAATTCGAGAGGCCGCACTCTCCGATCCGGGGGCCTCGTCATCGAACCCACAAGAAGGGTCGAGCTCTAACCCAGATTCAGAGAAAAAAGTGCCCACTACGGTTACACTCAACTATGCCAACGTTCTTGTCATCGAACGCTTTCAGGCTGCTGTAGAAAGCCGCATTTCTACATGCCAGAGGCTCGAGCAACTTATCCGTACCTCCCCCACATATACGCCAGCTGTAAAAAACAGGCTCATCAGCTGTCTAAGGGACGATTTCATTCGGGGCGACAAGACACGCCGTATCATTGAGGATCTGAAACGTTCTGATTTCATCAGCACAGTTCCCTCCGAGGAGGATGTAAAGTACATGCGAAAGGATATTGCAGACAGTACTCGAATACTTCTAGAGGGAAGCAAAGAACTTCAGACCATTGGAGACCATATAGCTACCCATTTTTCATAGTACATGTATGGATAAGTATTTACCTGACCTGAGCATCATCACGAATAACACCTCCGCATAACTCCAGCTAGAGTCGTCGTCTATACCGTGAGACAATCGTACTGTCTATCAAATAAAAGAACCTAGGATGTAGTGTTCTGTTGCATACGACGTTTGGCTCGGCATCGAGGACCCATCCAGACAGCAAGCCAAATCATTGGCGAGGTGGCAAGGCTTACGCCCGCGAGGAGGACGTAGGTCCAGCCCGTCCCGAGGCGCCTCACTATTATGTCGATGACAGACACTAAGACGGCGCCCAATGAACACCTCACCAGATTATTCTGTTTGTATACCTTATTATCAGCAAGATGCTCTAACTAGACGCGGGACGGAGACATACGCATGCGGTCACGGAAGATCCATGCGCTGGGCACAAATCAATCAAGAGAGTTTGCACGATGTTCATTAGTGCGATTCCTGAGGTTGCAACTACAGAAGTTGGAGCGGCAACCATCATGCAATTGCTCAGCACTGCACTTGTGCCGGAGATGTTTCAAAGAACTTACACACTATCTGCAGTATCAGTGGCACTGCTATGCTGACCTTACTCTCGAGACACCATCCGTAACCAGCACAACACGCAATATATATAGTCAAGTGGAACGGGACCATTCGCATTCTTGCTCGTTCAATCGGGAAGTTTTCGTCCTTTGCGACCTGCTCCGTGGAGACCGGATTTTCCGGATCCGTTGAGACTTCCCGAGCTATCTGTTCTTTCAGTTTCCTGTAATCTCTGTCCAGGAGCTTCCCTGTGGCCAGGCCACCAATTAGTGTTCCTCCACCTATGGCTAAAAAGCATAGTCCAGTGTCGATCTCGTTCAAAAATGGGTACGCTGATTGAAACAGCGTGGAAATGGTCGCAGTGACCGCATAAAATATCGAGTATTGAACGCTGTTGAAAATTAAGAGGTTTATCACATCAGGGTATGTTAGGATTCGGAGTGGGTTGGAAAAGGGCGGGGAAGGGGGCTTCTCCGTCGACACTCTCTGTCGCCCAGCCCCAACAACGACAATTAGGGGTCGGTAAATCTTGGATGGGATTACACTACCATCGTCGACGAGTCGGCGCAGGGTTTCTGGGAGGAAACTATCCGAGGCGTTAAATACCTAAAGGACACAGACGACGACAGTTAACGCACGTCATCATTACAAGGAAGCACGCTGCAGAGAGAATACAAAGTAGCCAAAATATCCACCTAATTGAGCCAGTCAGAACGAAAAATTACTTCTCAGGGAATAGACCCACCGCCAGCCTAGCGTTTGAGCTAGAGCACCCCCAATAACAGGTCCGAATGTGGGTCCAAACTAGTTCCATCAGTGTCCCTCCCCTCGCTTGCGATGAACCACCTACCTGTGGTCCAAGAGTGAATAACCCGAAGAAACCCCCACGTTCAGCAGGAGTTGCGATATCACCAATGACACCAGCACCTATCTCAGATCAACACCGTGATGGCTCCAAGAGTAGGCATTGGACGTACCAAGTGCAATCGTACTCGCTGATCCAGCAGCTTGAATGCAACGGAGTAGCATTAACAACCAATAGTCCGCAGTTGGAACCACGGCGAGACCAATGCAAGCCACGCTCAGCACCAGCAAACACGCAAGAAAGATAGGACGTCGGCCAAGGCGATCTGCTAGGAAGCCCCAGAACATAGGAGCTGAACGTGACAGGATTATCAGGGCACGAAGTAATAGAGTCAGGAAGAATGACGTGACTCACAAACGCCCTGCAAAACCATGTACACTGTAACGGACAGGTTAATGAGCTCGATAGACTTGTTGAAGGCCGTGGCTATAGCGGGAATTGCGGGAAGATATATATTAGCTGTCAATGGACTATAGAAATGTTGCAATCTGAGTTGGGCACTCCGCTTTCCAGAGTCGAACCAGCTGAATGGCTTCACCTGAATAATGCTGCCACGGATGCCACGGATACGATGAACCATTTTTCAGCTAGTGTGTATATACTGTATGGCCTTTCAGTTTCCTGTAAATTTGTGCCGATATTGGGCTCCTTGGGTGAGGACTGCCTGCAATCCTCGTCGATAACTTCTAAGCTGAGCTCCGGGCAAAATCCCTCTTGATGCTCAACTTGTTCAGCCGCCATGTGAAGAAGACTCTTCAGAAGTAAGATGAATGCGTTCGACGCTTAGCCGCCAGCCTGGTCCCGCCAGGTCCCTCTTTATAGCCTAGGCCTCAGATAGCAATTCGTCATGCGAACGGCACATGTCATGCGTAAATGTGGCAGACCCCGCGGTGACGCGATTAGCAAGTCGGGGACAAGCGACGACTTGTTTATGTGAAAGATATCATGTCACTCACGAATGAACACCACTAATGTGAATCGGCTGAGTGTGGGTAAGTCGCACAACCACGAGTAGCTACGACGAACCGTTGAGTACAACAGGGCGGCATAACCCGGGACCGCATATACGATTGCTGTAAAGCTTTCCAGAATTGCAAACAAGCTATAATATCCACACGATGAATCTCCTTTGTTATCATTGCCCATTGCGGTTACACTCGACGGCGGAGATTAATAGGGAGCAAGACTGCTGACACAACCAATTGTGGTACGTCCGACTAGATCCGAAACCGTTGCTTCGCTAAATTTGGCCACAGTATTACAGTACTATCGATTTATATCTGAGAGATATGTTCGGGGATGTACAAGTAACGATAGTTAGAGTACTCGAAGTGGGACGCAATACCTGATAACGGGTTACAGTGAATGGATTACTACTAGGGAAGGGTTCAAGAACCGCACCCCCCAATAGTCCTACCGAGTGGGTGACGTAACGCCAAGTAGATGATCCACAGTCAGCTGAAACGCAGACACGAGAGCTAATCTGACTAACGTCCGGTGCCGCTGATTCAGTGGTCTCTTCTAGTCCATTTCCCTTGTCTCCAAAAATTAGACTACATATTACTTTGACTGCATGGGACAAAGAGTAACCGGAAAAGAAAGCGAATCCGTCCTCCCTCAGATATAAACATGAAGGGAAGCATATTTTCCAGGCTAGCAAGTCTCTGGTATTATAGAATGAACAGTGTGGTCCGGTGACCTAGAACGCTGCTTTCGAGAGTACAAGTTTCCAGTGGAAAGAAATACTGATACAATTGTCAAGGTCAGATCTGTCACCAGCTAACCCGTCTTTACATGAATTGGGAATCGAAGCTTGTGTAGCTGCGTTCAAAAAAAAAAAGTCTGGATGTGGTCGCTTAGTCTCGGGCCTGATGTGGACATCCAAATCCTCAGGTGACAAAATATTTTCTTTTCTGCGACACATACTTATTTCTATACTGCATCTACGGCTTCCATGGAACCAATCAAATGTAACTTAGCAGTAACGTGTTTGGTGACGTCACGGAATCCCAAAGCTAACCTATCATCCTACTTCGAAATGTACATAATTAGCCTCTCAACCAACACTAGATGTGGGGATGCTGCTGAGCCTCCGACACAACGCAGCCTTCCAAATAGGCAGAATATGTTGCATGCCTCTGAAACGTGCACCAAGGCTCAAATCTGGCACTAGATGGCTGTTCAGCCCATTCCCTTCTCTTCTTCCAGCCCTTTGGCTCTACATTTACCCTTCCACGTCAGTTCTGAATGACCATCCCTTACGAACAGTTATGCACCGGGAATACCATCATATATGAGGCTCCCGAGCTATAAATCTCTGTGTCCTAGAAGGTACCATCTTACAGCACAATCCATGCCAAGTCGCTGCGTAATTCCATGGGTATGTGAGTGCGTTAGTCCGCCTAATATAAAGGAAACGTCTCATCTAATAGCTGAAGGAATTCTCCGAGGACGCTGGCCTCGAAGCTGGCACACCAACGAGTCGTGTCAACCCAATCCCTGTCTCGTTTTCTTTGGTCGGTGCGCGACATGTAATTAGCAATCTTTGTCCAGCTGATTGCAGACTAGCCAACGAACCTTGCAGATGATTGCTTGGCGGGCCTGCGTACATTTGTTTCTCAAATGACTAGCTGAGACAGCGCGCAAATTGGGTCTGTCCACTTAGTCATTGTTGGACCTATATCACTACCAGCAGTATCATGGTCACTCGCTGCAATATCTAGGACTTTGCCTTCATTGTACGTAGTCATCTTCCCAAGGGTCGCGTGGCGGTTCGCAACGATGTCCCGTGATACTGGCTTTCCATGTAGTAGTATGTCCATTCCACCATCGCGTAGATCGTTGATGCTCGTTTGTTAACCGTTTATACGCCTTTCACAATTGCATCATTTCTTGTGTTTGACGCGTTGTCATTGTGTCTAAGACCAACCTGGTCAGCGACGTGTTTCAAACCAATTTCCCGGTTTTCAGATCGAGTTCAAAACAGTACTCGGAACAAGCGTTCGCTTTTTTCTCAACGTCGACCTCGATCCGGCATCGATGTCCTCTCCATCTGCTAGACAGCCCCACGTTCGTTTTGTTCCCGAATCAACGGTGCCGCCGGCGGACCGACAAAGGAAGGTGGGCACTAAACTCACAGACCCATGTCGTTTAATCCACGCAGCTTTAACTCATAAGAGACTGACACAGAACCGTCCCTGTTACCCAAAAGTGGCCCAAGAGAAGGGACATTCTGAACGCCAGTCTTCGTTCGACCTGTTCTGGCAGTGGGATGCACTCACGTCGGCTTCACAACGCAAAAACGGGCAACAGTACCGGCGGCCAAGAGGTCCGGTAGCTAGCGGGGTATGTCATGGACCGTGTAGTGACCTGCAGTGTTTCATCCAATCATGTGGTTTAGATCCCTCAGGCCGCCACCTTGCTTGGCATTTCTGGAAGGGTTCGGCACCAGAAGAAGCCGGTTTTCGCAGGCTTTGGGGTCGAGAACTCGTGGGCCACCCGCAACTGGTCATCAGCATGGCGTGAACGTCCTCGGATCCTCGCGAAGGGTCTTACGAACGATACCATTCCTGATCGAAAATCTGCCACCGCCCATAGTGGCTCACAGTGGAGACAGTGGTGGAAGGTTAATAGGGGGCGGCTAATAAAACCTGCCCTCGGAGGGTCAGAAACCCAGGGATCGACTTATACATATAGTTGATATGGTAATAGAACCTACTGTTGATACACGGGAAACATACATCACGAGCCCTACTACAATGATTCTCAATCCGCATCCACGACAAGACCACCACGCCCTCTTTTGATCCGGTCTTCCAGACCTCCCTCACCACCAAATACTTTCTTCTGCTCCTGGCTCAAAAAGCTTCCCATACCCTTCGACTTTACTCTTGCTTCGTTCTCGGCCTCAAGCTCTGCTTTCTCCTTTGCCAAATGTTCTAGTAAGCGTTTTTGCCTGTCGGTCTCCACAGTAGAGGCATCTGATTGCATGGCAACTAATCGCGCCGCGCGGTCCTTAGCATCGTTGCAAGACTTTGAGTTCCGATCCGCTGAATAAGGATCTGGCCCTAACGGAGGGGTTGACCGGAAATGCTTTGTACCACGGTCTGCAGGGCTAGGACTTCGCTGACGCTTCCTCGGGTTGTCAGCATAATGGCTCCCTCGTTCATCACCTCTCGAATAGTCGCGCCGATTGTCACCGGATTCATCGGAGCGAGGCCACGACCGAACACGGTCGCCTCGGCGCCTAGAGTAGGAGTTGGGGCTTCGGCTTTGATGTCTTCGTGAGCTGTATTGATTCTTGTGACCGGACAGACGTGGCGACCGAGAACGACGATCATGGGGGCTGGGCGAGCGCCTTGGATAATCACGGTTATAGCGCTCGTACGAGGGGGAGCGGCGCCTTCGATTATTGTCCGCTGGACTGAGACTTCGTGAATGCATTCGTCTCCGAGTATGGTGTTCCTTCTCCCTTCCCCTCACTTCTTTCTTCTCGCGCTTCTTGCTCTGCTCTTTGCCTTTCTTTGGCTTCACACCATTTCGTTCTTGTAATTCACGAAGACGAAGAGGATTGGACATCAACGCCTGGTATGCAGCTTGTTCCTGTTGTTTCATCGCAAGCAACGGGTCTTCGCGGATCTTCGAAGCAATGTCCCGAATAGTATTTGCGTTCTGGACGGCGATGAAGTTCTTGTGTGAAGCACCCAACTTAATGATACGTTAGCAAAGTAGGGTAAGAACCTAAAAGCTCGAGGCGGGACGTACTTTTGCATTGTCGTCTGCAGTCAGGATTTTGTCCACTCGCTTCTTCCCAAGGAGATAATCCTCAAGGTCATTAGGATTCTGACTGCTACCTGTCGCTGGGGTGGTATACATCCACTCTAGTTTCTCAGTTCTTTTCTTTCCTGTTTGCTCTTCTTGAAGGCGTTGAAGTTCCTGCAGTTGGCGTTCCTCCTCCTTCTCCTTACGCAGCTGGTCGAGTTTCTTCTTCTCCTCGAGCTGGAAATAGTGTGTTGGTTGGATAACGAACAAGGCAGTAGAGAGTGCTTACGGCTTTCTTTTCCTCCAACCAGACCCGCTCCTGGTTCTTCAGGAGGAGCGGGTGCCAGGATTTCTTCATATTCAAGTCTCCGCCACCCATCTTGGCTAAATTGTCTGAGGACGGCGAAGATCAAAGAGGTTGTCGTGGTGGATAGTAGACGAGGCGAATTACGTGATGCTCATCGGAATTTCAAGGTACTTATCCCGTAGACGGGACGCTCACGTGACTGTAAAAGGCCTGCGGTAAACCGAGCGGGAAAAGGCGGTTATTGTTTGCTAGTACTTTCAGCTTATGCGGAGCCAAGGGTGTACTGGCGCACGAGCTACGAACATGTTGTTGAACATAGATTGCGTATATTTCCAGACGGACTATGGGCACCTATGAGTGTTTGCGCTTGTTTGGATAACCCTTTTTCCCAAGCTCAAGGCTGTTACGGCGCTGTCAGGCTCAGCATGACAGAGACCAGCAAGACCATAGCAGCCACGCACTTCGTACCCGGCCATGCCTGATACACCGGACACTTACGAGGATGCGACCTGTGCAGTGCCTCCAGAGCCGACGTTCGTGTCGAGTCCAGGAGCTCGAACCTGACTGACGTACCCCCACAGACCTCCGCGTTCAATATACACACTTACCCGTAAAGAAATAACGCGTGGAATCGCCAATCGTTTTGTACACTCACGGACATACATTGTTCTCTATTTAGTCATGGCTGCACTGTCAGTCACGACCGTCGCGCTCAGTTTGTCAGATGGCTGTCCGGGTGTCCCATTCTACGTTCTCGAAGTTATCATCAACGCTTCAATGATTCTTGAAGTGGGTGTACGTTTTGTCGCCTTTGGAAGGGTAAGTTTCACATGTTATGGTGGAAATCGGCATGGTGAATATTGACTGAACTCAGCAATTTTGGAAATCCCCTTATAACATACTTGACCTCATCCTCACGTTGTTTTGCGCGGTCACTCTCCTAGTGCTCGCATTTGCGGGCTGTGGTGCCACAAGCAAAGAGGAAGAGCTTCTCGACACGCTGTTGCTGATAGCTCGTAATGTATTGCAGTTTGGTCGCTTAGCTGCGGTGATGAGACAGTATGTCCTGGTTTTCTGACGCGTCATCATGAGTTAACAAGCTGGCAGGTCTGGTCAGTCAATATTCTCGCGACCAAAGCCCATCGATATATCTGCGGTTCGTCGTGCGGGGTATCGTGGTCTCGACCTTGATCTTGAGGATGAAGAGGAAGACGCAGAGCTTGGCCGTCCGCTCGTCAGTGGGCCAGTACTCTTTGATGCACAAGAGGATGCACAACCGAGAAGGATGTCGGACATGCCGCGTGCTGTTCAGGCGGCTCATGAGCGCGATGAAGAGGATGTTTGGGCGGAATTAGGATGACATCCACGAGCCTGTCGCTCGCTTGTGCAGTCGGGGAGATCACAAGCGCACGTCTAGTATTGATGTGTCGATTCTTTATGTGCTGGATGAATTTTCTCTGCCTAGAGCTCACAGAGACAGGTTGTGACCCAATCTCATTATTTAAGTGTCGATGTGTCCGGCAACCGTCCTTTGCAGCAAAGTAATATTACGTGGAAACGAAGCGGAAACAATCGAACGAAAGGGACTACTACTGATAATTGACCATCAGTCCGTCTCTTCTGTATGGTACCCGGCACGCCGCATAGCACCCAGGCGGTGTCTCGCAGCGCCCAGCTCCTTTTCAAGTTTCAAGATCTCGACCTGCTGCTCCATCTCGCGCCGCTTGAATTCTAAGACGGCCATGTTCGTGTAGTCCACTTCCTCTTCTTGCACTTGTTTGGCGGAGACCGCCTTAACCTGCCTGACGAGAGCTTTGCAGGCTTCAGTGACAGCCTTAGCTGCAAGTTCAAGTCGCTCCTGGGTCTTGGACATGAGATTCGCCTTGACACGAGATGCGGCAACTAGTTGCGCTGTCGCAGCAGCGACCTCGTTGGAGGCAACGATGAGTTGCTCCAGTGAGTGTGTACCGGAGAGCACACCGTCTGCACTTTCGATCAGCAAATTTGTAGCGAATGCGACCGATTTCGCAGCAGAGATGAGACCCTCGGTCCATCTGTTGTTACGCTTGTAGAACTGTTGTACGGAGCTTGACCCCTTTCCTTGAGCAACAATCTCCTGCTGAGACTCCGTTGCGGCCTGGATGAGGCGGGCGATGGCATTTGTAATCGCTAACGCTGCAGAGAGAATGGAATCATGGACTTGGAGATCCACCGCGCTGAATCGTGACGAGTCGCGTGGGCGGGTCATTATTTCTTGTAACCTCTGAGTGGCTGCCTCGATAGCCTGGGCGGCATTGAGCATCTCCTGTTCGACGATATCTCCGATGTCTCCATTGGCCTTTGCGAGAGCCCCGCCCTTCGAACCCTTGGGAACCAACGTGTCGACAATTTCTGACAAGCGGGTGAGGGCCATTCTGGCTTCGCTGTTATTACGCATGGCCACTTCCTTTCGTTGCGCAGGTTGGAGCAAGTCAAGCTTGTATGACTGTAGGTTGAGGAAGAATCGTAACGCAACGTCGCCCGCCATCTTGGCAACAGCAAAGATTTTGTCCGAGGCGTCATCGTTGGCAAGTCGAGTAATCCCCTTGGTGTTGATCAGAACGTCCGATAGCACCTGAGCGAACTCGTTGGCGCCTTTGATCACGTCAACATAGTCACCGCCCACGTCGCCTCCAAGATAGAGATTGAAGATGGTCGCAAAGTCCGTGGCATTGTTGACAGCCTTCTCGATCATGGACAAAGTGTATTCTGGTGTCGAATTAATATTGCCTGCCTGGGAAGGAGACTCAAGCTCATAGATCGCATCGTCCACTTTCTGCACACATGCTTGCAAAATTGAGTCTGCCAAGCTATGAGAAAACATTATGACGGTCGGCGAGCCGCGGCCGTACCAATAATCTGGTTCAGTTTCTTACGGTTGTCCAAGATGAGGGTGTCGATCTGAGCATTGGTTGCCTCTTCAGAAAGGCCCTGGTTCTGGGAAACATACTCAAGACGAAGAAGTGGGAAATGCACAGAATCAGATTACCTGTTGTGCTTCTGACAACTGCTGAATGGTGCTGTCCATACCCTCTTGGAGAATCATGATTTCTTGGTCCTTCTCGTCACGCAAGCGTTCCAAATCACCGTGGGCGTTGTTCAGCTTAATCAATAAATCATCAATCTGAAGTTGCTTCGCCTGCCAACTTATTAGTATTTCGTGAGTGCATAGTGTAAGGCATTACCCTTAAGGAGTCTTCAAGTTCATTCAATTGACGATTGTACTTGCCCAGAACACTAGACACCTCAGAACTCTTTGATCGCGCGGCGTCTTCTGCGCGCTCGTTGGCGAAATTGAGTTCGCGGCGCAGGCGCTCAAGCTCATCCTTGTGCGATGCTTTTTGACGGTCAACGTCGAAGCGAGCGCGGTCACGCTCACGAATCATGTCCGCGAGCTCCAAGTTCTTCGCCTTCAAGTCCCGTTCCATGCGTTCCATACGATCAACCGCTTCTTGGGCAGAGTTTGCTTTAAGTTGCATCTGTTTGAACTTCGCAAGCATGTCCAGATGTTCCGTTCTAAGCTGGCTGTAAAGCTTGGCCAGCGCTTCGTACTTGTTTCGCCATAATGCCACCTGGTCCTGCAACTGCTTGATCAACTCGTCTTTTGAGGCCATTTGAGCGGTAATATTTGCAGTGCTGGCAGCGAGTTCTCCTTCCAACGCTTTGACGCGCTACAGCCAAGGAGTCAGCTTGATGTGAAGTCAGTGAAAAACAGAGAGCGTACATGATCATATTGTTCAAGTAAAAGCTGGTCTCTCTCATACTGACCTCTCATGGCAAGTAACTCTCTTTGATACTCACTTGCCTGTTGAGCGGCTTGGTTATTGTACTGCATCATCTGTTGCTGTAGGAGTTGTTCTTGCGCCAAGCGTTCCCGCTCAACCTGTTCCCGCTGACGCTGTTCAAATTCTCGTTGCTGTTGCGCTTCGCTTTCCAATCTTTGTCGCTCTTCGGCTTCCCGTTGAGCGCGTAATGTAGCTTGTTGGTCCTCGTACTCCTTGAGCATTCGTGCTTGCTCGCTGACAGCTGCAGAATCTGGGGATGGTGCTGGAGGAAGGGCCGGTGTTGCAGTAGATTTTGGTCGCGCTGGGAGATCCGGAGCATTGCCTGAATCAAAAAGGTTGGGTGGTTCCTACGTTTTTAAGTGATCGGTGATGAGTGAATGGTGATGGAAGTGTACTGACTTGACCAAGCTTTGGTACATTAATAAGACCAGTCAGATATTTGAGATTAGAGCATTCGTAGTAGAACTTTCGCAAATTATAGTGTTGTGCGTTGAAACGCTCACGCAGTGGCTCCAGTGCCTCATGATCATTCGTGCCTGTTCAAGGGAGTCAACAAATACTTTGGGCAACAGTGAAAACATTACGTCGATAGAGAGCTCGCAACATGCTCGTTATAAACCTGTAGATACCCCAGCTCTCT
The DNA here is from genome assembly GCA_038089095.1 of Tylopilus orsonianus. Taxonomy (NCBI): domain Eukaryota; kingdom Fungi; phylum Basidiomycota; class Agaricomycetes; order Boletales; family Boletaceae; genus Tylopilus; species Tylopilus orsonianus. The sequence goes on along the minus strand of JBBPKE010000061.1, from coordinate 26,301 downwards.
TTGACAAGCGGTACCAAAGAAGAAATTCGACATTCATTGTTGTTTGAATACCTGAAGTGCGCGAAAACCATCCTCTGAAAGGACTCGATCTGATCTTGGAGACCCATTAGATCATTAATAGTTTCATATCTGTAGTTTTTGAGTCACTGAGGGTGCACCAGTTCGCGCTGCTTACCCTTCATTGGGGTCATCGATGCCTTTCAGTGAGATGTACTCCTCATACTCGAACAAACCATTAAATTCTGGACGGAGACGATGAAAGCGAAGCTTAGCCAAAATGAATTGGACGTATGTTCGAATCAAAGATCCGTATCCTAAGTTCAGTTCAGAAAAATATTGTGTAGAGTACGATATGAAACGAACCTCGCTGACCATCGCTGACAACAGTGCGAGCACAAGTCTCCAGCCATCCCGTTTGTCCGTGGGCCTCTTTGATGGTCTATATTTATAGTAAATAAGCAGTGGTGAACACCTCCATATATTGAACAGACACGTGCATTAGGGTGACCCTCCTGCAGCACTTTGTGAACAGTAATGAGTGCCTTGAAGGTCTGAATTTCATCGGACAATATGGGCTGAACGCGCAAGCCACTCCAAAATGATATTGAGCTATGGTAATCCCAAGTGTATAGGATGCACTCTGTAACAGTCAGACCGCAAGATGGGAATCGTATGTGCCGCGAACATACTCCGGACATGTTTCTGCTTTGGAGCGGTCTCGTCTGGGCTTGTGGCTTTCTTTATGTTGATAACGAGCTCTTGCTCGGCCTTATCTTTGTCGACTGGGCGGGTGGGATAATGTACTTCGTCGCCACCATCAATATCGAAGCCAGGACGCCTTCGGTAAGACCTGCAGTAACAATGTGAGCAGATCCGAATAGATGTGTCTCTAAGGTGCTACTTGCATGTCGTCTCGACGACTCGCTGTTGGCGTCGAGGAATGGTTTGGAAGGTGTGAAGGCGCGCAGCCGCTGTGTTACTACCAAATTGCTACCGAGACGGAAAGGCTACGTGGGAAGTAGTCGGACCCATTGGCTCTTCCAATGTTTCCACCATCCGGCAAGTTCTTCAAGCATGCGTGGCCAATGCTCAGGTTGACCCAGCGTTGTCGGCGGTTGCAATCACACCGCGTGCTACACACAAGCGAGCCCTCTAATTACGCCCCAAAGAAATCGTCTTGGTCAAGCCCTACGATCTTGTTGTTGGGCTTTATTCCCGTCTTTACATTCGCTTTGGGAACGTGGCAACTACAACGCCTCCAGTGGAAGATCAATTTGATCGACGAACTGGAGGAAAAACTGCAGCGCGATCCTATTTTGCTTCCAAACCGGATAAAGTGCGAGCGTGTCTCTTCTAGAATCCCAAGACCCTAAACCGCCTCGACTTTAAGCGTCTCTGTGATACCAGAATTTACTTTTCGCCGAGTTTTGCTTCGTGGCCGTTGGGACCATGCACATGCAATGTTGCTGGGCCCTCGTGTTCGTGACGGCACCCATGGCTACCATGTCATCACTCCCTTACTGAGGACGGATGGTTCTACCGTTCTCGTTGACCGTGGCTTCATTGGAAAAGAATTTTCCAACAACTATAGTCATGATGAAGAGGGTGAAGTCCAGGTCCTTGGGATGCTCCGAACATCGCACAAACGAAATTCATTTACTCCGGACAATCAGCCTACAGAAGGTAAGTGGTACTGGGCTGATATCGACTCTATGGCCGAATCGGCAGGAGGCGAGGCTGCCGGTGTCCAACCGGTCTTTGTTGAACAAATATTTGGTGAGTGGCCATCCGATGTTGGGAGGACAATCTGAAGCTCATGGTTTGCAGATGGTCATACAGCTGATGCAACTGCTTACATCAGTAAAGGCATACCGATCGGGCGCCCGGCTACGGTGGATGTACGGAATGCTCATCTGTCGTATGTAATTACTTGGTAAGCAAATGTGGTACTCCTATCTACTTGTCTGATTTCGCGCCTCAGGTATTCATTGTCGGTGTTCACTGTTGCGATGCTGGGACGTGTCATCGTCAAGCAAAGAGCGAAACCAGGACAACCTATGCCTCGGAGATAAACTGGACGGTGCCTTCCGTTTGTATTCAGTGGAGCCCGCGGCACCGTCGCCGCTGTAGTCTCGCATTTGCTTGCATTCCAGATATCCCAACATTTCGTAGGTTTATCATTCATTAACACAATGAACGAGTTGGCGATTTCGTGTAGACCCCAGCCCAAGCGCAAATGAAAGTGACTCGCGTTTGTACGCATGGTCAGTGGCAGGCTATTTCCATGCCGTTAATTGTCCCGCCTCGCTTTAGCTATCTTTGGATTCGACATATTGAAGGGGCGTGGTATGTTAGACCCATCATTCAAATCCATCACACCCCCTCCTAGCTCATATCGCATCCGGTATACTGAGACCAGTGCTATCTCGCTTGGTACAATGATGGCCATTGCGCAGCGCAGGGACCAGGTTTGCGGTCAGCACCGAATTGAGCCACCACGTTCAACGACGACGGGAATGAGTAGGTTGTGTCAGACGGGACAGTACCGCATTGGATATCAATTGCAAATGTCAGTGGAATGTCCCAGACGGGGCTGCTGCTGCAATTATTGGCGCTTGTGCCCTCTTCTATCCCATCACTTGCAAAGGAGAAGCTGTCGAATTCGGTTTCGTTTTCGAGTATCTGAATCCCTTTTGTTGTATCGGGAGCCCATCGACGCTTTCTACCGCAGTTGGACAGCCATCATTAATTATTATCGTCCTGTGGGCGCATTCACGCTGTAAATTTATCGCACAACAACCAAAATGTCACTAGTAGTCGCAGCATGTGGCCGTGGGAAGGCTGAGACTTCCTGTTCGCTACAGAGGCTCTTGCATTGCTCCTGGCCCAGCTCGAATGGCAGATTTGCCGTCTACACCCGAGCCCAACCCGAAACCGGCGTCTCAACCAACGTCTTCTCAAACACAGTCTGTTCGTATACATTTCCCGGATCGTTTTCTTACCACTCGTACACATGGCAATTCCTCCCGGTCATCTTCTCTCAGTTTCACTGGACCATCACAACCCATGCTGCAGTCGAGGTCGGACAGCAGGTTCGCCATGAGTTTGAACGAAGGCAGGCGGCGTGTCCGCTCGTTGGGACCTGATCCTTTAACATCTGGCAGCAAAGTATCAAAGAACACCTCTGCACGGCATGGTGGATCTCGCAGAAATAATCCCACTCACAGCCGGGGCTCCGCCCCGTCGCCGTTGAAGTTGAACATGTCTGACTTTGAACCCAGTGCCTTCTCTGACGAATACAATCTTTGTGAGTCCTTTGCTCAATACTCTCCACAGCCTCTAACTCGGTGATGGTGTTACAACAGCTCATGAGGGCAAGTAAACACAGTCTAGTACAAACGTTTTCTGAGCGGCTTTGACCCGTCCAGATCCAAAAATATTGCAAGACGTCCAACGTGCCCTATACCTTCAGTCACGGAGACGTGAACGCATGTCACAACAGCTACATCATACGTCTGATGACCTGCTGTCCACGACAGACTTGCCCACAAATATGAGCGTAGCGTACGCCTCTACGTCCACAGCTCCACCTGCTTCGCATTCATCGCCGCAATATTTACAAGCGGTCAGCTTACCGTCCGAGGTGGACTTCAGCCCATCAACTCGGTCCGTACCTCTCCATCCCGTTCCGCTCTCCTCCAATGGTGGAGCAACCCTGGATTGGACAGGTTCCCAGTCAGAAGACGAGAAATTAGACAGGCGCTGGTCGATTTCGAGAGGCAAACGAAAGGCCAAAGAAGGAACGTTGTCATCTAGTAAAGCTGTCGTCGAGAAGCAGGAGGCACTGTTTACGGGTGTGCTGATTGAATATTTTCTATCAGTGCCCTCTAAAATATCATGCTTCTAGACAGAATTTCGAGGATCAAAGCAGAAGCATCGCCACCCACGGTTCGCAAGGCAGCCATCGTCAGCGAACAACTAGGACGACGGTACAAGGTCCTGCATTCATCTATGGCCAGTGGTGATCCTATAGATCTTGCACAAATAGCTCGCTGGCATGCCGGCTTGGGAGCGGAGACACAAGCATGGCTTGAGAGCGCTGAACCCCTGTCATGGCTGAAACATCTGCTTGACCGACGTGGGAAACGGCCATCACATTGGCATGTGTCTGCGCTCATCGTAGAAGAGTACATCAAGTTTAAGAAAGGTATTACTTCGTCTACGCCTCCACCACAATCGTCTGTTGCCTCTTCGTCACTTGAAACACCCTCTTCTCAGTATCGCCTCAAATCGGTAGCCAGACAGACCTCTGCCACTCTGTCAGATTTCTCACCCGGTGCTTCTCTCGGTCGCATTCGCTCCTTGGATGGCCACGTATCGTTCGGTCCTCTCGTTACGAACTCCCGGGAGGCCCTCAGTATTCCATCGGCGCGCGGCGAAGGAAAAACTCGAGGATGGCGACATTCGCTTCCCGCGTTCTTCGACCCGGGCGGCGCCACCAGTGGTTCTCCCTCACCGTATCATCGCCGCGGTTCTTCCGGCGGCTTGTCGCCGGCAAGTAGCCGTCTTAATTTTCCTGATATTATCCACCGTTTTCGTCGACATCCTGCAGAAAGCGAGGAGGGCTCTTCATCACCGTTTGGTTCGCAGTCGGAAGACCAGAACGATTTCATACCGAGTTCCTCACGCAAAAAGAGCAAGCAAAAGGAGCCACTCCATCTAGGCGAGTTACAGTCACGGCGGGAATCAGTTTTAGAAGTCAATACTTCGGACGGCTTACCGGTTGTAAATGTTGTCGCTCCTCTCTCAGCTGATCCTATTGTCTCCTCTTTCCCAAGTCATTCTGATCAAGAGATATTTGCGGACCAGGGACATCCAGATACCATCCTTGCTCAGCCTCTGCCCAGTCACCGCAAACGTTCGTACCGCAGCACTTCTTTGCCTTCTACAACGAATGCTCGTCCAACGCTACTGCCGGAACCTAAGGGTGAGCCTGAAAGAAACCAACTCGAAAGGGAATATGAACTGAAATCGAGGTGCGCACTTCCTATATACGTCTGTTGGTATAACTCACGCCACCCAAGGACACTAGAGGAATTGAAGAACCAAAATCACAGGCTCCGTCATCGTGTGCAACGAGTTGCAGTCGATGTCCGAGAGTATGAACTTGTTTGTTCTAGCGTGATGCCGACTCTAGGCGTTGTGTATCACAATCTCCCTATGGAGCTACTCGAAGCCCTGAGCCACGATCCCTCAGCCGTGACCAGTGGGACTCGTAAGAGACATGGTTGGAGAGTAGTCGAGGACATACATTCCCGGGTGCTTCGACAGCGCAAAATTCTCACCAATTTCCTTTCTGAAGTGAAGGCTGAAGCCGAAGCGGATTTTATGCCTGGAAACATCTTGGATAAACCGATTTCTATCCTTATAGAGAAACTGCAAGCACTCGAAAGAGAGCGGGAGCCACTGCAGGAAAAGGCTGACGAAGTGTCACGGATGCTGATGGGAGTCAGAGCGTCCCATTCAGTTGTCAAAGAAGAATATAACGACGCTCTATCTTATACTTCCGTTGTTTTTCCAGAGGTCCTGCTCTATTTTTTCTTCACGTTCATCGCATTTACATCTGAAACTCCAGCTTTCGCAAATCGTTGCATTAGAAGAAAGCTACAAAGATCAGTATCAACAGGTCTGGGAGCTTGGCATGGATGCCCTGACTTTGATTCTTGACACGATTGCCCCATTCTGGAGAAGCTACGGCAAGATCATAGGGGAAGACATGCAGGATTTTATAATCATCCCCTGGTATCGAAATGAGTTCACAGGGGGGTCCAAACGCTACCCGGTGCAGTCAGTTCCCCGTCGCTCCCTTCGTCATTGGGTTGCGCTGTTCTGTCTCTGTGCACTCAGTTTCGTCGTCACGTTCTTGCAAGCGCGGGCTGCGATCACATCTGTATGGTATTATCGCCTTCTATGGATCGACAACCAAGCATTCCGCTGGGCGGTTATGCCATTCTTTTGGGTGGTGATACTCATTCAGTGGCTCGCTCTCATGTTCGCTGTTTGCGTCGTCCTGCTGCATATTGCCGTCGTCGCGTGGTGGTTGGGATGGTTTATTGGGATATGTACATGAACATCGCCTACTTCACAATTGTTTCACTTCACATCATATCCACGTATACTATTATTATCTATGCTGTACAAATCATTCGATCTACCGAGCACCCCTAGGACACCTTATCAGACTGACTCGCCATGGATTGAGAATTTGCAGATTGAAGTTGAGGTTGCGTATTGTCCTGCGCAGACATTATATTGGAAGGAGACACCTCGCAGACTTGAGTGGTCTCTCCCATTCGCCCTCCTTCCACGCACAGCCGACAATATCCTGAATGCATCATCAAGCTAACAGCCAAGAATAGTGGACTCCTCCGCTTACTTCCTCCCATGATCAACGGTACATTTGCTTGACCACATGCAAAACAAGCGATCTTCGGGGGAAGACCCTGACTTTTGAACTGCGCCTGCCGCTTGCGCTTTGCCGTTGGTGAACCTAGAGTGTCCTGTGTGGATTTACGCGACACAGACCTCCGTTTTGGCCTTCCATTCTCTGTTGAGGGTTTGATTGGTTTCATAGGATATGATGGCAGGGCAGCCTGAGATAGTATTGGCCGTATCAGTACACCTCGAAGCATCATATTTGCATACGTACGTTCTGAACCTGGTTGAGTTGCGAACCCTCCGGAAGTCGATATGCCAAGAATTCCTGTTTCAGCGGCTCCTGTGGACAGCGAAGGTTAAGTAGAACGAATGCATTCATAACAAAATATGATTCGTTACAATTTCCGAAAGAAGTCTGCGATATTCTTCCGATTTTTCCTTTGGTCCTACCCAACGCGAAAAGGTGTCCCAGATATATGAGCTTGCGATCTTGAAATGGAATTCCACAATTTGCTTGGGAGGTAAATCCAGTGGGGCATCAGTTTCTAATGCGGGGGGATCCTGCGATAGTGGTGGTGGTGTCATGCTAGGGAATGGAACGATGGTGGAGACAGTAATGTCACCAATCGACCCGGAATCCCCGGACGCAGAGACGAATTCACATGTGGCGGGTCCGCGAGGAAACACCCAACGATCTGCTGGGGCATCACGGAACTCTATCACGATATCAAAGTCCTTGACAGGTGCATGATATTGATATTGCTGTGTCACTGCAGGGGTTGTCGGAAGGGGGATACTCGAGTCTGCCCCTGAACTTAGTTGTAGGGCAGTAGCAGGAGAACTCGTTCCGGAAGTTGATAACGACTGAATAAGTAGACCAAGAGCTTTCAGTTGATCTGGCGTTGCCCGAGAGGAAGCAGCCAGTTGCAATAGATTTGCTAGAGTAGGATTTGAGGTTGCTGCAGCATTAACTTGAGAGATTAAACCGGGTGGTACTGGTAAGGCAGGGGATAAAGACAAAAACGGTGCACTAGATTCTCCGGCAGATGTAGGTAAGGGGGAGGACAGGGTCTGCAGCTGGTGAACTGCCTGTGACGATGTACCCCCTGGCGTGGGCTGATACGCAAATGTGGCCGGCTGCGAAACTGTAACAGGAAATGTGCGATAGTGGACTTCAAACACGGTCGTATCCATAAAGAAGTGAGGGCCAATTTGAAGTGTGCATCTACCGCGGTTATAGATCGTATGCGGAGGAGGCACGACATCAGGTTGCTTCCCACCTCTTCCACGGCTTGAGAACATCGAAAACATTGCATGAAGCCATTTATCTCTCGCTGCGACGATGACGGTGAGTGGAGATCAGGGTCCAGCACTAAGTGATCTAACATTGTTTCAGCGATTGCAAAATTACGAGGCTAAGCAAGGTCAGGCAGGACCATAAAATTGTCAGCGAATGGTTGCTTGCCTTTCCGCAGGAGACCTTAGATTAGAAACCTGATTGTCGCCGCAGTCGGCCTCCCAATCGGGGACGTCGCCAACGGGTAGCTTCAGTGTTTGAATGCGATTCATCACGGAGGTGTCTGTTTGGCCATGTTGCGCGGACCCTTTGGACTATGTGATAACGTAAAAAAACATCTCCTAAGCACTTCATTGCCACAGCCATGAGCACGCGTGTCCGTAAGTCTCCCTAGCTTTGGGTTTCTGCACGTATCGGTTGGCCAACATATAAGCATAGAAAAAGGAACCATCGTATTTCGTCCAGTGACTAGAGCGCGGAATCGAACGGTGGAGAGCTCGGTACCGCAGGAAAGTCTTGCCCCGCGTCCCCCGCCCGAGGTACACAAGACCTCGCCTTCGATTTCTCCGGCGGATGCTGTGCCTTCGCCATCTACTGTACCTCCCCAGTTCTCCCTGCAGGGAAGTATGGATCTTGGGGATCCTGCGGCCATTGCAGATACTATCAAGCAAGGCGTCCCAATTGTCATATCCTCCAGGGTATCTTCACAAGCAATCGAATATAGACCTCCACCTACCTCCGAGACAACTATCGCCTCCACAGAGCTTTCCCATGTCGATGTCCCGATCACTGACCATGCTCCAGGTAAAAGGGGGCTGCGATCTGAGTCCTTGGTTACCACATCTCCAAAGACGTCTAGAAAGGCGCGTCGACCTGCAACTCCGGTGTTTGACGCAGGTGCATGCCCCGGGGAGGATCTTGACCCGACGTCTGTCACTATGGCTGCCTTGTGCGAGGATACAGGTCAGGGCCGCATAAGCAGCAAGGCAGTACAAATTGTGGACAATCATCTCGCTTGGAAGAAGTCCAATAAAGAAAAAAGGACAAAGATGCGTACGCTGATGGAGGCAAGAAAATATGGAAGGAAAGAGGAAAGCGATACCCCGCAAGCGAGGCCTCCAGCAGTTGAACCGGAGCAAATCTCAACCGACGATGCAACCTCTGGACCACCATGTGTGCAGCCCACCTCTGGGAATCCCTCCGCTATTGGGGATAGTTCTGGGCAAGGTTTTGACTATTCTCAGAAAGTCACGACTAGTCGATACAATGTTCAAGTTCGAATTGGTCCTAGCGGAGAGACTATTGTTGATGAAGAGTCTTTGTTTGTCGATCGTAATGCTGAAGAAGATACTATGGAGTACACCCATGTCGAAGAGTCCGACGTCACAAAGTTTGTCAATTCCGCCACTTATTCAAAGCGTTTCCGTGGATCGCGGTGGAGTGCCGAGGAAACCGAGTTATTTTACGATGTAAGTTGATTCTACGTGGTTGTATGCACTAAATTTGATGCCTTTCTAGGCTCTCTCGCAGTTCGGCGAGAATTACGAGCTCATCTCATACATACTACCTGGCCGCGATCGTAAGGCATGTAAGAATAAATTCAAAATCGAAGATAGGAAAAACTCTCAGCGGATAAATCACTGTTTGAACAACCGCAAGCCATACGGTTCGTTTCATTTTGAAGATCGCCATTACCGTACTTACGCCGAAACCAGACATGCAAACCTTGGCCCGTATGACAGGGAAAGATTTTAGTGGGCCTATTCCCGAGATACGGGCTCCGATGACGTTGTCGTTGGCAGAATCACGGAACAAACCAGAAGCCAATCAACTTCCAGCTGTTGGACAAACTACGGGGTTGTCGTCGACTGCTACTGAGTATGTTGAGGAGGTGGTTGGAGAGATTTCTAGTTTTGATCCCGAGTGAAAATTAAATGAAGTCGTGTTTCCTTTCGTTCCACTCTCTACCTGACCTAAAGATGCAAGCCGGGGTAGCTCAGCTGGGAGAGCAACAGACTGAAGGCATGGTCGTTTTCTGGAGGTCCCGTGTTCAATCCACGGTCCTGGCATTTTCTTTTCCTGTTTCTGTTTGGTCTCGCGACGGATATCTCCTGATAAATCGCATCGCAGGATGAAGGTGAGTCAGGCTAGTCACGCTGCACCCTGCCTCGATGCTTTTTCGACTCGAAGACAGACGACACTGCAAGTGTATCCTATAGGATTCTGAGTCTATTGAAAAGAACAAGTGGTTTGTCGAAAAGAAGTATGTCGTTAACTCGGAATAGAAGTTTACCTGCAGCTTACGAGCGAGCACCAGTAGTTCCAATGGCCCGACTGCTTACTTGATCCATCTGACCCCCCACGTGACAAACGCGTCTGTCCCATTTAAGCGTTGGTGCAAACGAGTACCGCGCCACGGTTTTTGACAGTCCGATCAAGAGAATTCACCACAACACCAGCTCTATAGACATGGCTCCACGCCGTTCTGCTGTGCAGGAGGAGAGCCTTCCTCCGCCCAGCAGGCCTTCAAGTCCCCCAGCGATGGACGATATCGAAGATGTGAGTTATCAGAGTCCCTGACTTCGTCATCACGGATTGCATAATGACTTCTTCAGGTACCTTTCTTTGATAATGTAGATGAACTCCAACATCAGGTATGATCTTGCCTCCTGGAGGCCCAAAAACTCCGACCACTCTAGGGTATAAATGTGCAAGACATTCTAAAACTCAAAGTATGCTGACCTTTTGTCTTATTCAACGTATCTGACGCGTCTCCAAGGGGGCTGCAATTCATACTGTGTCCGGAGTTGTAATGACGACACGACGACAGCTTCTCAAGATCAAGGTCAGCGCCTTCAACTTTCCGCAGGATGTGCATGATCATCGTTATCATTGCGCAGGGCATGTCAGAAGCGAAAGTTGAAAAGATTAAGGTAAGGAATATATGCGTCTAGGACGCTCGAACTCATTGTCTCTCCGATGCAGGAAGCCGCACATAAAATTGTGGTGATCAATGTTCTCATTTTCGATTACTATTAGAGCTTATCGACGTATAGGGCTCTTCGTTTGCGACAGGGGTTGAAGTCCAAGATCGCCGGAAACGGGTCCTGGTAATCAGCACGGGCAGCAAATCTGTGGATGCTATTTTGGGAGGTAAGAAGTGCATGATCATCCCGCCCCCCGAAAAAAGGAACTTAGGATCTCCCTAACAGGCGGTATCATGTCTCAGTCAATCTCCGAAGGTAAGCTCCCTCCCCATCGGTCGTTGATTTGATTCTGACAAGGTCCCGCTTTGACAAGTATACGGCGAGTTTCGTACAGGAAAGACGCAAATGGCGCATACTATGTGCGTGGTTGCCCAGCTTCCACCTGAACTTGGAGGCGCTTCAGGGAAAGTAAATTACCTTTGTTCGGGGTGACACCTTTCTGTCGGCTAACTCGACTAGGTAGCGTATATTGACACTGAAGGCATGTAAGGATAATTCACCCCTAGTATGTCAAGTTCATGGCATCCCAGGCACTTTTCGCCCTGATCGCATTCGGTCTATTGCGGATCGCTTTGGCGTAGATGGGACTATGGCATTGGAGAATATTCTCTATGGTGCGCCATGTTGCTGTCTGCCTAACCGGTGCTGATGGATTTACTTGAAGCACGGGCCTTCAACAGCGAGCATCAGGTCGTAGACCCCTAGCTCCCCTTCTCCGAGTGCTCATACCGAACATGTAGATGGAACTGATAAACGAGTGTTCCCTCCGTTTCGCTGAGGACAAGGACTTCCGGCTTTTGGTATGTCGACCCTTTATGTGGCGTTACCATGAAAATCTGACTTTTGATAGATTGTCGATTCTATCATGGCGCTCTTTAGAGTTGACTATTCAGGAAGAGGGGAGCTGAGCGAAAGGCAACAGAAGGTACGCATATACTCTGTTCCAGACAAGGAATCCGTACGAAACCACCGTAGCTAGCTCAGGTAATGTTCTCGTATGTTAAGGTACCGATGATCGTCGTTATCTTTAAGCACAGATGCTTTCCAAGCTCACGAAGTTAGCTGAAGAGTACAACGTTGGTAATATAGTCTATTTGAAATTTCTCCGTTGACTATCCCCCGAATAGTTAGCAGTGCTTATCACAAACCAGGTCCAATGTACTGCCTTCAGTCGTTTTCCTCCATTTACCTGGCGTCTGACTCTGCGTCTCAGCCGACCCCGGAGCAACTATGACTTTTGTGGCTGGTGGTGCTTTAAAGCCGATCGGAGGACATATCCTTTCACACTCTTCGGCAACTCGTATATTCTTGCGAAAGGGTATGCATACTAGAATGATTGAAAAGGCGAACCAAAGCTCATATACTTCGACATAGGTCGTGCAGAAGAACGGGTGGCTAAACTAGTTGACAGTCCTGATCGCCCAGAAAGCGAAGCCTCGTACAAGCTGGATGAAGGGGGCTGGACCGATGTCTGAACTACTAATCATTCAGCGGGCCGCCGGGTCTCACTCTCCAACGCTAACTGCCTTTCTTTGCTGATGGCACACGCTGGGTATAATAGTAACAGGGTGTTTCCACATCTCCGTGTATAGATCGGCCCGGAAATTCCATTTTCGTTTTCTTGATCCAAAAATCTAACTTGAGAGCTCTTCCAACTATCGAGCTTAGTTGTGAGCAGCGTAAGTCTTTGTTATAAATATCCTTGTGCATGTGTCAGGAGACATAAAACTCATACGCAGTTACACTAAAAATATTTAATACTGTTGTTACCACCGTCGCCCATGTGTTAACTTGATGTAATGTTCGCAAGTTTCAGCAAGGTACAGACTTTGAGAGGATCCCATGTACCCAATTTCATCTTGATCCTACTAGTATTCCATTCTCGTAGCATAATAATCAGGAATGGTTATTTTTACGACAACCTCAGAACTGCAGTCTTATGAGCCCGGGTTTATGGTATGAACCCACTCTGATCAGTTGATGCTTGGCTCATTGATGTTTTGTTTGAGATGCACCCTATTCCCCACAGAAAACCCCGAACTCTCACTGGATGGAGTTCTTCCCTGGCTAACTCAAACCAGGGTAGCATGTGAGATACGAAAAGGAAAGCACGTTCGTCTCGTATTATTACCACGCTCCCCATATAAAGCTTTACTGAGTCCATAGATGGCTTGCATATCAGTTTGCGCCTAAGGTAATATGCTCATTGTCGCAGCTGCGTTGTCATTTGTTGGCATAGCCCACGCGTTTTACTCCTTGCCAACCCTCTATCCTAATATCGAGGCATGCGTTGACTTGCCGTTGCAATACTCTTGCGAAAATACCACTGCGATTACCGATACATGCTGCAGCCCTGTGCCAGGCGGGCTTGTGTTGCAAACGCAATTTTGGGATACTTATACCGGTCTGGAGGACTTTGGTCAACTGTTACCTCAGGGAAGTTGGGGCATTCACGGGTTATGGCCAGACAACTGTAACGGGTGAGTAAGCGTATTGTGTATAGTATTTGCTATTATGTATTGACATAATGGAGTTCTTATAATGAATACTGCGATCCATCGAGGGAGTACAATGGTACTAGCGTTAGGACATTCATTACGGAATTTGGGCGATTCGATCTTTTGAAGTACAGTAAGTACAATAATTGCTGACGAAGCGACTATCCACACTCTCGCTCGACAGTGAACACCTTCTGGATCAACCAGGGTGCACCAAATGATGAGTTCTGGGCGCATGAGGTCCGTGGTTGTCCGAGTGGGTATCATTAACATCCAAATAACAAAAAAGATAGTTTTCCACGCATGCGACGTGCACCTCGACGTTCGATGTTGCTTGCTACGGGCCTGATTACGTGGAACATCAAGAAGTGGTCAACTTTTACGAGACTGTAGTGAAGGTGTTCCAGATGTATCCAACTTACAACATTCTAGCTGCGTACGTGTCTTTTTGTCAGGCCTTCATTCTACTGATCGTTTTCCAGTGCTGGGATTCTCCCCTCGAACACGACAATGTACAGCCTCGCGCAGATCACTAATGCGCTGGTTTCACAGACTGGTGCGATCCCTTACTTAGGATGCACAAACAATGGGACCGTTCTAGATGAGGTTTGGTACTACAACCATGTCTTGGGCACGGTGAGTACTTCGATCATCGGCTGTAGTCGAATCAGCTCACTTTTATTACCCCAGGAACAATACGGGACATTCAAGCCAGTCAACTCGACCACACCGTCAAGTTGCAACGACAATGACATCTGGTACTATCAACGCACAAATGGGTCAGAGCGTGTAGTTACTTTTTAATAACGGTGGACGATGTAGGTGTGTTAGATGAGATGTCGAATCTGCAGCCAATTGAGCGCGAGGAGTCATGTGACTGACGCGACGCGACGCGGGGGGTAAACATGTAAAAACAATTTCATTTGTCCGTGGCGGAAGCTATGAATGATATTTCAAGCTTCAAGTGTGGGCGCCCTCGCCTCTTCTTCCCCCTGTAACTTTGGACATGACTGTTCAGCTTGATCTCAATGCGCCCGTGGCAGAATCAAGCACTCGAAGAGCCCTTCTAGATATTTCGCTTGCGGTTGCCAAGTGCAAGAAAATCGTGGTGGTCACTGGGGCAGGCATCTCGTGTTCGTCCGGGATCCCAGTAAGTCATCGCCCAACTTTCCAACCAAGAAAACAAAGTTGATGCTTCATTAGGATTTCCGCTCACCAGACGGGTTATATGCGCTCATTAAACAACAACATCCCGACGTTGTATTGAAAGGACGTGATCTCTTTGATGCGTCATTGTTTCGCAACAAAATGTCAACGACTGTATTCTATACCTTCATTTCGCAACTCAAGCATTGCATTGACTCTGCTTCGCCCACCCCTACACATCACTTTATTAAAACTCTCGACACCAAACAGCGGTTGCTTCGTTCCTACACGCAAAACATCGATGGCTTTGAGGAAAAGGTTGGACTTCGTGGTGGCTCAAGCCAAGAAGACGCATCTGGAAAAGGAAAATCAAGACTGAGGGCTGCAGAAGTCCGCAATGTTCAATTACATGGAGACATTCACCGCGTCCGATGTACACTCTGCTCCATGGATATGCCCTGCACGGAAGATTGCCTGAAAATGTTCGACAAAGGTGTAGCTCCAGATTGTCCAGAGTGCAAGCTACGCTGTGAGTAATCGTGCGTTGTGTCGCCTAGAAGTCGTGCTGAGTATTATAATTCCCCAGCGGAAGCCCGCTTAGCTAGGTCAGCTCGCCCTCTCAAAATTGGCAGCCTTCGCCCCGCCATTGTGCTATACGATGAAGTACACCCGCTCGGTGATGATATTGGAGTGATTCAGACTCAGGACATCGGACGAAAACCTGATATGTTGATCGTAATGGGCACTTCCCTGAAAGTTCACGGGTTCAAGAAACTCGTAAAGGATTTTGCCAAAGCTGTTCACGCCTCCAAAACATTCACTACGGGTACTCCAAGATCAGCCAAGAGCTGGAGGGGCAAGGTCGTCTTTGTGAACAAGACCCCTCCAGGCAGCGAATGGGAGGACGTGATCGATTATCATATTTCTGGCGAAACGGATTGTTGGGTAGAAAAGGTTATCGATGACTGGAAAAGGATGCGGCCTTCAGATTGGGAAATTCAACAAACCTTAGATGACGACGTGTTCAAAGTCACGAAGGAGCCGGTGTCCGTGGTTGCGCACAAAAAGTGTAAGCCTTTAATCCTTGTCACAGCATATTTTATTCACCATGTCTGTGCGTTACAGCCACTGCACGTAGGCGGAAATCATTCGGGGAGAATGTGTATGGAGCGGACAAGTCGCCGTGTTCAGCTACTTCACTCAAACCATCATCAAGTGCACCGTCGTCTCCAGTAAAACGACGGCAATCGATTTGTCATTATTCTGACATAGAGTCAAGCCCACGAAAAAGAAGAGATGTA
Organism: Tylopilus orsonianus; assembly: GCA_038089095.1. NCBI lineage: Eukaryota > Fungi > Basidiomycota > Agaricomycetes > Boletales > Boletaceae > Tylopilus > Tylopilus orsonianus. The sequence continues at coordinate 10,634 of JBBPKE010000061.1, read as the reverse complement.
TCCAAGAGTGCTAGTTGCCTCGGAGGACCAGAGGTGGCAGAAAGACGCCTCCTGTTCCTAGACACGACGAATTCTATGACACAATTCGACGGCCCGAAAATATCTGAACCACATTCTTCGGGTATGTCTGGTCATCGATCAAAGGTACGAACATCGTCGAAGGAGCCTTCTGTCAAGAGACCCAGGACGAAGAACGTCACACTACCAGACAGAGATGTATGGGTAGAGGTGAAGAAGAGAAGGGCACCAGTAAAGCACTCAACAACGTAAATTAACATTGTATTATAAGAGCACCGACCAGTAACAGGCAATAATATGTGGTTGCACTCAAAGTTAGCGATTGCTAGCACCAACCGAAGATAGATGCACTTAGGACTGAATAAAATAGCTACAGGATAGTGAAACGACTCCGAGATATTATTTCCCAAAGACCACTCGGTTCACTCACTAATCAACTCGGATACACTCCAGTCCTCAAAAGAGCCGTCCGGGAGATATCGTCGGATAATCAATGGAATTTTTCGTTGTGAAAGTTCCTTGATAGCAATCTGCAAGGCATCTGTCTCGCCATCCAAAGGAACGAGAACGGGGGCATTCATACTTGGTGGTGTACAACCAGTTAGTCAGATGAAGAGAGGGATTACGTGTGAGTCAAAGACATACCTGATTTGTAGAGCCCGAGTCCCCAGTATTCGCGCTCGCTCATACTTGGTCAGGTAGGGGGTGGTCACTCTGACTTTATTCGGCTGTCGTTCGCCTTGCAGACCAGAGGCTGCTGGCTGCTGAGGCAACTGCTCCTCCCCATTCGCCATTTCTTGGTCATGGTCCGCACCATTGACACCGTTAGGATGAGAGACCTCGCCATTGGCGTCTTCCCCTTGTTCTTCGCCCTGTTCTACCTCCGGTAGCTCATTCGCTAGGAGATCATAACTTTCGTCCTGCTTGTGTTATGAGCATCTAAGTTATTGTTGAGTAGCACTGCACGCACGAAGGCGCCATCGTTATAACTATGCGACTAATCATTGATGCTTCTCAGACAGGTGGAACAAGGACACGCACCTCGGACCATCGTAATCGTAATCGTCCCCTCCACCACCACCGTAGCCGTCGTCGGACATTCTTTGCGTATGCGCCGGGGGTGACAAGTTTTCAGTAGAAATGCAGTGCCGTACTTTGGCGCGTTGTTTATTACATAAGCATTCTACTACTCTTCTTCGATGCCTTGCAAACTGTCGGCCCAGCTCCGCCGAATCTTTTCATACGCCTGCGTACGGGTGCTTGTCGTCATGACCTCCCTGCAGTGTGGAGAGACGTATGTCTATGAATTCTTCCGTTCACCTCGGGTAGCGTTTACTCGATCGACTATCATCGAGTCGGTAGTGAAACATGGATCTTGAGCTGTCGTCGAAACTGGCTGATCGTTGATATGCTCGCTTCATTCGGGGCCTCACAAGTTCCTCCACGCTATGATCTGCGCCAAGCGATCTGCGTTAGTCTGCGCATGCCTTCTGTGCCTTCTGTGCTCTTCCTGCTCAAATCTTCAGTTTGCAGCCCGAATCTTCCTGTCCGCGCCGTCGGCCTATCAATATATCATGGCCACTAGTACTGCCACAATCTTGCTTCTTCGCTGATCAAAGAGCACTCAACCCCAAACTAGTATGTTAAGAAGTATGGTTGTCTTATTGGCTAATTCTTCGAGAAAGATGATCTGATTGTTCATTTGAACCGTTTCTTCGACGTTTCAACGGTCATCTGCGCATGCTTGGGGCTGACATTCGATATCGGCCGACCAGTCCGCTGTCGAGCCCGTAAGTGGTCAAAGGTATCCTTTGCCAGGTGTTGAGGAACTTCCCACTGACCAATCGGGAACTGTCTGATGGTAGTGGCTTTCGTCTCCAGCCTTTCCCCGTTGTTTTCGCTCGCATCGTACGATGCAAGAGAGAAGGGCACGGAAATGTATAGAGTGATGGTGGCCATGTGCATGGCACGTAGTGCGCCTTTCGCGGAATATCAATCCCCAACGGATGGCTTGCCGAATGGCGTTCCGATGTGAATGCGACATATTGCTCCAGTTGTCCATTCTCAGAATGCCAACTTGACCAATCGCCACCTTTGGGCCCCTCTCCATTCGCAACCTTTCACCAGGCTGCAGTACATTTCTACGTACACCTGTTCCTTCGTCTCCATACTTGCTATGCCCCAGCAAAGACCGGGCCGGTCGTGGGGTACCCGTTTTGATTCTCTTACCCCCTCCGACTCTCCTTCCTCCAATCCTGAAAGTGTGGCTGCGAGCTCCCATCGCATGTCTTCCCCGCCTTTGGCCGAAGACACCAGTAGCGTTCAGGATAGTCATGATAGGATCATTCAGGACGCGAGCATTTTCATCGGAAGGTACGTGACACGCGTTTATCGTATCCTCGGCTGATGTCAACTCTTCAGCCTGCCGTCTAATATCGAGCACCCCGAACTGGCGAGCATGTTGGCTCAACACTTGTCCGATCATCCACAGGTCAGAGGCATCAAAGTTGTTCGTGATTCTAAGGGCGGCACCTGCGCATTCATCCAGTGTCAGGTCTGTCGATTTTTATGGCGTTGACTCAGAGTCTTCTAACCGCAATCGATACAGGATCCCGAAGCAGCTTCCATCCTCATGAATAATCTCCATTCCTCTGCACCGCAGCCGTTCTTGGGTCGATATCTTCGATACGAACCTGCTCGCGCGTTTAGGACTTTACTTATCTCATACCGGTGAGTTATACTCTTCCTGCGGTCTATATGCGCTATAGCAGCGCATATATCCGTCTTTTGATTGTGAGTTTTACTTGCATTGTAGGAGCCCTAGACAATACGCCCGGCAAAGAGATACCGTGAGGAAGGCGAGTTTCGTGCCCGGGGAAGATACTCGATTCGTTGAGCTCCCGTTACCGGACGCTATGAGAATTGTCAAGACGCCTGGAACCAAGTCGGTATATTTTCTCGTTATCTTCAAGTTTCTGATGAATTGTCCTAGGCAGCTTGCTATCCTGTTCAATTCTGAGGCACTGTCAGTGGATGCCACGCCTACTGAAGGGTCCGACCGTGGTTTATTACTCGTACCACTTCTCTACGATGCCAAGGTAACGTCACACTTGTCGAGGGGACGTCCAGCTCATCGCTGAACGCAGTCGCTATTGCGGATCGCATCCGTATTTGGTGCCGTCGATTACTTCGGGCCATACGCACACGAAAATGAGAGCGATCAAGTGTCATCGAACTTTCCTCCCCCTCACGATGGCCCACGCTTACCTGTTATGGATCCTGGTTGCTGGAAGGTGAAATGGGCACATCGAGACGACTGTGTGAACGCCCTCGTGGTATGTCAGAGGATTCTTGACATATCGTTAAATTTTAATTCACTCCGTCTCGGTGATTGAAGACGCTTCGCAGAATTCCTCACCTGACCGTTACATGGGCTCATCAGTCGAATACATCTCAAGGGCCTTATAGTAACTTGCGTGCATTACCGGGTATCCAGCCCTCCCACTCTTGGCGCGGCCGTGCGCCGAGTGCTACTTCCCGCTCGTTTTCAAGTTTTCTACCTACAAGTCGCACATTTCCTACCTTTCGCGCTACAGAATTCCATTCGCGCATCGAACAACCGTCGGATGTTACAGCTACAGACAGGAACACAGGTTGCAGTGCCTGGAAGCATGAAACATCCATCGTTCCGGACAACAAAAGCTTGGCCCCCTCTCGGCCACCTCGACCAAGAGCGCTTTCATTGACGCATGACCGACCCGAATCTGCGGCGTCGCTTCCTTCGCGAGAATCTACTGGGCAGTTGTCGTTCACAACCTGGGAATCGGCTAATCGTGCTCGGTGGGCAGATCATGTCGAGTCGATGGAATTCAAAAGTAGCCCTAGGTTAGCCGTTTCTCTCGTCCCGGAACATCGATGACACGCCTTGCATAGTGTAACTGCGCCTAGTTTTCCTTCTTCGCCCTACCTTGGACATCATATTGCCTTTTCAGACAGTGGCCGTCATGCTTCACAAGAAGGTGACTGTCAAGAAATCGATGCAGGCATTCCCTGCACACCAGACTTCGGAACATCTCCTATCACACCGAGAACCCCTGGGTCGCTCACGCTTCGTACTCCTAGTACTGCCAGCTATATGGGAGATTTCCAGAGTATGTCTTTCAGGGACTATGATAGTCAAGGCTCGCTCCCCCAACTCTCACAAGAGAAGCGGGCCGACCATATTGTCGATCCTACAACTATCTTTGTCGGAGGTCTAGAAATGTTCGGACCAAATGCTTGGGATGAGGGCAAAGTTAAGGCGTTGTTCTCTAAATATGGAGGAATTGAAGCAGTCAGAGTCATTAAACCCAGTACGGTTCTTTGTTCGTTATCACTAACACGTCCATGTTCAATACTTTTCCTCAGGTAACAAACGTTCTGCGTTCGCGTTCGTCAAGTTCAATAATATAGAGGCCCCCGTGAGAGCCATAAGGGCAGAGGTATGCCTGTTCCATTAGCTATTCACATTTTAATCCATTTGCTTAGCACAACCGGATGCTCGATGGTCGTTTGATTCGTGTGCAACTTCGAGATTGGAACCCAGCATATCGCTCTTCCTGGCGACAAGGACCCAACAAAGAAGCAGATTCGCGACCACTCGATGCCAGCGACGACTTCAATGCCAACCCAAAATTTTCTAGGTCTGGAAACATTGATATTACTACCCACATGGCAAATCTGCGGCCCACAGACTCGCCGACTCAACCTGCTCTGCCATCCCCTGGCGATGCTTGTGATCTGAATGAAGTACAGGAGACGCCTGGGATTCATTCTGCCGATGACGCAGCGTGTGACTCAACCAAAGAAATCTATAAGATGGAAAAATCATTGGTCAAACAGGATGAGTCTGTTCTGCTGGATGCGACGCTCATGTCTCCCCAAACGACCGTGGTACCACCAACCTTGCCAGGACCGTATTCTGCATCTACCTTGCAGTTTTACCAGGGATGGATCCCCAGCTACGGGCCTCAGTTCCCGTACCAAATACCTTTTGCAGGACAACCCTTCCCTGGCTATCCCTTAGTCCCTCCCGTAGCTCCGCCACCTCCGCAGAGCAGTGGGTCAGACGGCAACGGGACTCCCTCGAGCACTCCTATTCCCATTGGTCCACCCAGCGGGGCATATCCAGTATGTAGGTCACAGAACCTTTTTTCACGTGTTAACCATTTTATAGACATATATGCCTTATTCTTCCTCTCTCGTCCATAGTTCTGATTCGAGTCAAGCCACTGCCGGCCACCTGGGAGTAGCCAGCAATCCTACGATACTTCACACACAAGCTCCCCTAATCCCAACCGGGTTCATCCAGGGCGATCAGGGAATGCTGGTTCCTGTTTATCCCCCCGAAGCACTGAACCAATACATGGCTGGAAATCAAGATCAAACTCAAGCTCCCACTAATCTCGGATCTGCTGATGGCCAAGCCCCAGCAACCTGGCGCCCGTACCCACCACCTCCTATTCGTTCACAGGCCATTATCCTTCACCCCTACATCAACCCGCCGCTAGCGGCTCCGCCTCCGCATCATTTTGGGGCTCACCCATGGATGCCAGGTCACGCATGGCACGGAGCTACACCACAGCTAGGGGGTTCTCACGGAGTACCTGGCCGTCGGATTTCGTCATCGCCTGGGACAGCTCCCATCTCAATGGGCTCTGGTTTTGAGCGCAATGTAGTTCCTCCCCGTCGGCAGTATCGTCGGGACAACCATTCTCAGCATCACAGAAATAACTTCACTCGTGGTACGGCCGGACGGTTTGGCAAAGCTCCTTTTGATGCCTCGCGATCACCACCGGATATTCAGCCGGCGTCTATCCCTCAGATTGCGATGACCGAGATTCCCCCTGATGTTAACTGGTAGGGATGGAACACGGATCAGAACATCCCGCCTGATTCTTGGACTCTTACTCTTATCTTCGTTTTGTTCCTTCCTTCACTCTCCCTAATACATATTTTTCAAGCTTGAAGGCGTACGGTTACCCACCATCTTGGGTAAATTCGGGGCCTCGATGTTTCGGATTGCCCTATCTTGACCTTTCGTACCGCCTCTGGTACGTTCGAGTTGTACGTTGTGTCCTATTTCCATCCATTGTTGTGCTCGACATTCTCCGCATGTTGACATGGCGAGTAATAGAATGGAGCAGACGTGCGTCTGAGTGCGCACATTGTCTCCTTCTGTGATTGTTTACTAAAGTCTCAAGGGACTAACCTCGCGTGATGCGTGATCTTGGCTTCCAGATCAAAGAAACACTCCCAGGCGCACTCCCTCCACGTGGGATGGACCAAACTGAGTGCGAGGCCCTGAGCTAGGGTCACCTGGCCGAGGTGACTTGAACTGCGATGTCGAGCAAAGGCATTTCTATTTGCTGCATGTCACGCCACTCCGCCTGTGGATCCCCTGCAGGGGCCGTACTAGGACGGAACGAACATGTAGGGTCGCTGATTTGTTCAACACTATCCGTTTTTGAGCATAACAGCCAGGGAGATAACGGCACAAAGACGGGATGTCCCGAGGATCGATCTCACCGACATGAATTAGTGGAAGAAACGTCTGGTCATTACTATTTGTTCGTCTGTCTTTGTCCAACTGGTATATGGCGTCAAAAATACGAAAGAGAAAAAAGGAAATTTCAAAATAGGTATTGTTACTGTCCGAGCGGAACCCAAAGCCAAAAAAAGGATCGTCATCGGCATAAAAAATAAAACATGTACTCTTCGAATCAAGTAACACGGACGAGAAAGCGTGACTGATATTGATATCGCTCCGTTGTGGGGTATGTAAATGGGGTAAGGGGTGCGTGAGATGCATTGTAATCAATGAACGTGAGGATGGCCATCTGCAATATCTTTCAGTCGGCCTGCGTTGATGCGCAAATAACGACGAGACGGCCTACATGCATGAAATACACTTCTTACAAATGGTTGCGTAAAATGATTATGTCGTGAGACAGCGACGTCTAGATAGGTATTAAGCGGTGGTGTAGAACGTAGACCTGCGTTGTACACTAGGACAGGACGCGTTCAGCCAAGCAAAAGAATGTCGGTCGTCCAACGACCTGCCTTTACAAACAAAGAGAGACGGGGACGCTATGAACATGCTTGCTATGTTCTTTTGTTTCCTGCGATCCAGGACAAATGCACGCTGCCAGCTCCAGCGATATGGACTTTGGCGCGCACACGACATACCTACGAGAACAATGATATCTTTGGCATATCAGCAGAAAACTGCACGCACAGTGTCTGCAACCTCTGCTTTTTGAAAGTTGATGTGAAGATCACCATTAGGCATTCTCGTGATCTGATCAACTTCGCCAAAAGACTTGACAGATCGAGAAAAAAAAGAAAAGAAATCAGGAGAAATCAAGGGTCAGCGCATGGGGCACGTACTTGACACCATCTCTGAATCGCGTCCAAACGCTTGGTGTCATTCAGTGCGATACCACTGACAACAAGCTTCTTCTTTTTAGCCTGTCTCGTGGGGGTGCCCAGCGAGGCCAGAGAAAGCCGAGTCCCACTGGGCCTCCCAGTAAACAAGACGTGGGGCTGCGAATCCTCGGGCTCTTCGATGAAGATCTGATTCAGACCCCCTGGCTGATTTTGCCGCGACTTGGACATGAAAGGGGAGCGAATGGTTCCACCCTTTGGGAACAAGGGTGGAACCATTTGTCTCTCTGGGAGATGTGGCGCAGAAGCACGGTACAGTGGTCTCAATGACGGCGATGGTGCGGAATCGACGTCACTTTTGAACAAGGGTTGTGACACCATGCCCCCGGCGTGTGAACGGATACGCATTGAGCCAAAAAGAGATGAGGGTTTGGAAGGCGGTGTAGATGGTGCGGGAGATTCACCGTCTTCGTGCACAGACATCGTAGTTGGGGTAGCTATGGATGAGCAGGTGTTTGATGAAGACATACTCGGCCGCGATCGCAGATGATCAGTGAGAGGGTCTCCTGGACTCAGATGGACATCCGTGCCTGTGACAGATGCAGATGAGAAATGACCCAGAACACTTGGTCGCCACCGCCACGAAGAGATGCGAGGAGCGTCGAAAGCCTGGGAACCATTCCGTGGTAGTGATGTTTGGAGACTCATGCTTCGTGAATGATATGATTGACTACATGAGCCTGACTTGAGATCACCGCGAGACGGTCGTTGAAACATAGACAACCTTGGAGGGCTACGAGATACCGTGGTCCTCGGAGGTGACACAGAACGTCTGGAGAGGTGAACGTGTCGTAAAGACGGGGGGTTGATAAGTCGGACCGTTGATCGGGGACTAGCTATATCTGTTGATGCAGAACCATGAGATAACTAATGTGGGTAGATGAACGAGATATCAACGGGAAGCACAGGATTACGAACTGGGTCATGCAGGGATTCTTCCGGGGGACATTCTTGCGCGATGTCTTCGTCGACGACAACGTAATCATGCATGCTGTCAGCGTCTTCCATGCTACGGCGAACAGCAGCCATGCTCATGTGAGGATAAGCAAGATATGGGTTGCTCTGGGTACCGATTGGATCTACATCAGAAAGGTCAATCACGTCGGGGGTATTCGATCTCTGGAGCTCCAAAAGCCAGCGGGAGAGACGAGTAGAACGCCGATGAAGCGTGTGCGCAGACTGTCTTGTAGAAAACAGGTCAGCATCGACGACAGCCGGGACGCGTGCAGACGCGTCGGCCCTACAGATGGTCATGGTGGAGGAAGGAGAGTCGCCTCGGCGGATGGCGGAACCCTCTATAAAATGTGATGAGGGAACGCAGTTGGTGTGAAAGGAAATTTACATACGAGAGAAAGGGAGACCGGGAGGGCCTGGGAGGCTGAGGCTGAGGTCATTATAAAGGGTCGTAACTGACGTGGGCCGAGGCTGAGTTGAGATCGATGAGGAACCAATAGACAACGAAGTGAGGTCGGCGGGTTCAACGGACATCTGAGTCGACCCCCCAAGGTAGAATACACAAATATCACGGAAACTCGATGCAAAAAAAAAAAAGCCTTTGAGACTAGGGCGATCTGGGGGTAAAAAGGCGTGAATCAGTCGTCAAAACTCATGGAACAAGGCAAGGTCATGAATGAGGCGGGAACGACAGCTTGTGGTCGAACATGATGCCCCGTCAAGAAAAACGTGGCCTCTCGCTTTACGACAACCTTCCCAGAAAGTCATTTTCTCCCAAGAAAAGACAGCAAACCAAGACATAAAGCACACAGCTTCCCCTTCGCAGCCTGCGCACCACACACCCGCCGCCACGCCACCGGGAGAATAAGAGCCACCGTGATACGAGGCTGGTGCCCTCCGATGTTGCAATCCACGGACCTTTTTGTCAGCTACGACATCTACTGTCGCGGATTCGAATTATCGCGTCCTCGCCACCGAGTCGATGCATTTGCGGATCGCTTCGGGTGTCAGCGGCTGTCCCACTCCGGCTCCTATAACGAAACCGCGGCTGGTCACCGCCCTATCTTTTTGCAAACCTCTAGTAGATACACACGGCTCTATAACCCATACCGCGTAGGTCTTCAGGGCCTTCCCGGTATACATTTTTGGGCCCACACAAAACATACACCCCATAACGCTTAGGGGCATACGTTATGAGTCTGTACTATCCAGTGAAGCTAACAGGAGCTATTCGTGTAATTATGAACTCAATTCGGGACCCTACACAACCCTATATATTTGCTACAGTGACGACCCGGTCCGCGATGCTCCCGAATAACTTGGCAGATGACGTTTCCTGGTATCTGCTTAGGATTTCGGCTGCCTTGAGGTCGATCGCCTCGTCCGACACGACCCCGTCGCTCGACCCCGCGGCGTCGAGCAGCGTCACCAGTTCTGTATCGACTGGCAGCGCACCAAGAAACGTCAATCCTTCCCTTTTTGCCATCTCCTCGCCTCCCCCAGTCGAAAACACATTACTAATCTCGCCGCAACAAGGACATACATAGCCACTCATATTCTCAATCAACCCCAAGACGGGGAGCTTGACGGCACGCGTGAACGAAAGACACTTCATCGCGTCCAACAGCGCGACTGCTTGGGGTGTAGTGACAATGACGGCCGATAGCTTTGAGTGAACGGGTGCTAGATGTTCCAGCAATGATAGATGCTCGTCCGACGTGCCTGGAGATAGATGGACAGTGTTCAGCGGCGAAGCGAGTCGGGGAAAAGGTGACGCACCTGGCGGAGTATCTATGACGAGATAATCGAGCTCCCCCCATCTAACGTCGCTCAGAAACTGACGAATCATGGCATTCTTCTTCGGGCCCCTCCAAACGACGGAGTCGCTCTTCTTCTTCAACAAGAACCCCACGCTCATGCATGCCAACCTCGGGTCGGTGCCTTCTTGCGCGTCGGCATACACGGGAACCCATCCATCACTGCTTTGATGGACGCCATGCCCGTCCAGTCCAAGCATGCGAGGTATAGAAGGCCCCGTCAAGTCAACGTCGAGAAGGCCGACACGGGGACGGCACGACAGTGCATGGAGACTGAGCGCAAGCTGCGTCGAGACGGACGACTTTCCCACACCTCCCTTTCCCGAACAGACGATAACGATATGCTGGACAGTCTGGAGT